>VDFB02280152.1:0-160099 GCA_007258455.2 Sequoia sempervirens | reverse complement strand
TTTAAAACCCTAATTTCAAAAATATACTAAATGGATGCAACTAAGTTACCATGGAAGCCATTAATTGATGCTCTAAGCTAATATGATCAAGATTTTGAACTGAAAATGCTAAATATGTGTTAAATATGGATGCAAATGAAAGTGATTTTAACAACATAAGTTTACTATTAAAAGATAGATCCCTATTCAATAGATTCAAGGTATATTTATAGAATAGGAAAAATGAAATTGATGATCAATATTGAAAGAGTCAACCAATGGTCAAGATGGAAGGAAAATAGAGGCATGGATCGTGGATTCCCATCAAGGGTTGAAAATGAAAGATGATATATAATCAAGGGCTCACAATCCGGATACAAGAAGAACGCACAAAAGCAACAAAGTTTTTGAAAATTTGTTGCAAGGAAGAGCCTGTTGCTTTTCAAATGAGTGGGGAAAAGAATATTCCATGAGGAATATTCCTTTGGAGGAAAATTAGCGATGGATTGAACAAATTTTTATTGATACAAGGGGAAGGAATGGGCCTGTGAGAATATTCTCTTTTGGAGGAATGTGCAAAGGAGGAATATTCCTTTGCAAGTGGGAGAATTAGGATTAATTAGTAATTTGATCATTAAAACCAAGTTTCAATTATACAAATTAGGGTAATTTTAGGATATTCATTAAATAATTAACTTATTTAATGAAAAGGGGTCAGAATGACATTTAATTAAATAATTAAGATTATTTAATTTAAATGAGAGGATTTAAGGTGTTAAAATTAGATATTTTGATTTATCCAATTTAATAGGATGAAAGGTTAGCATGAAAGGGGTAGAAATTAACCTAATTAGATTAATTAGATTAATAGATGAAAATGATGCAGTTAACTAATAGCTAGGCTAGTTTAACAATTAAGCGAAAAGATGATGGGTTTTAGGATGAAACGGTGTTAGTATATTAGATTTGAGTGTGTGGCATCATTCAAGACATTTTTAAGTGTCTACAAATCCTATCCCAAGGATAGAGAGGAACAAAAATAGTCTTAACACTTTTTCAGTGTGATCCAAAATGATTTACATGCAAACACACATCAACCTAGGTCAGTATCAAGGAAATGTGTGGATGAGATATCGAAGCACATAACTAGTCAACCCATAAACACTCTTTCAATTGAATTTACTTGATGTGGTCCTAAATAGGATAGGTCAGGACCAAAATATATCATGACACATCTTCCATTGTTGGCACAACCCCCCAAGCACATGACCCAAGCAAAGGAACAAGTCTTGTTGGCTAAATATCCACAAATAACCCAAAAAGACAACTCAAGACACAATGTAGAGAAAAATATCCAATTAGCAACATGTTGATCACATAGTGATGTTCTTTGAACATCCAACAACACTTCCATACACTTCTTTAATATTGCCATGCCATCAACAGCCACCAAAAACCAAATAGGTACAAAAAATTATATTCAAGAAACACATAATACATAACTAGATGAGGTAACATTTATAGAACAACTTGCAGAACACTTCAGCATATGAGATTGGAACTAAGACATTGCAAATAGTTTTTGAGCACATTCACATAGCCACAGGAGCAGAGACCTTAATACATAATCAAATGATGTAACATTTATAAAACAACTTGCAAAATACTTCAGCATATTAGATTGGAACTGAGACATTGCAAATATTTTTTGAGCATATTAACATAGCCACGAGAGAAAAAATCAGAATGTGAAGAAACGCACAGAATTTCCAAGACCAATCTAGACAACTAGCAACACTACCAACCTTCTTCAATTCATAGAAACCTCCTCAACAACACAAGTGACTTGAAAATATAGGAGTGAAACATTACTCAAATCACTGACATTTAATACCAAATCACAAGACCAAAACTACAATAATGGAGGAATATGGAGCACTCTCCTAGAAATACTTCAATGTAGCCTCTTGAACCATAAACATTTGAGCAACTTGTGAAGACTAGAACTTCCTTTTAGCATTAACACACATATAATTAGGAACATTAGGAGAGAGAATGAGACAAACTATATACCTTCAACAACGTCTCTCCAACATTAGTCATGCTTCTAATCCTCATCTTAATATTTTATCCTGAAAAAAACTCTATTGATAGTAATAATGCATTATATGAACATCAGTAATAATAATTCTTTGATAAGGCATGACATCCAACCATGAACTTATTCAATTCTTCTTTGATAAGGCATGTCATCTGTTGGGATTAAGGTGTCTCAACCATAGAGTCCTAAAATTTATTTAATTAATGTAATTAATGTATTTATTTGTATTATTTAAATGCTTATGGTGTCATGTCACAAATTGGGACCCACCACTTGGGTGGCATCCCCATTGGAGGTGACTGGATGACACATCGTCATCCCAAGTGGACATAGGTGTCCCACTTTGGAATCTATGACATATGATAGATTCTATGATGTGTCGTAAAGGCATCTTTGAATGCATGGGTGAAATTTGGCGCACAGGTTGGGTTATGACAGGATGTAAGAAAACTAGCTATTTCTAGCCAATTATGACAAATTCTCTTACATCTATAAGTGTTGTCAGCTATGAAAGATTCTATGATAGTTGTAAGATGTGTAAGGCATCTATCATAGCCTATATTTAGCATATTCTAGGCATCCAATCTTGGAAGAAGACCATTTGCATGTTTGACAAGTGTATGGGGTGTAAGGGAATGTTGTACATGTGTCCAAATGCATGTATAAGGCATTGAAAATTGTTCCTTTTGAATTTGGACGACCCTCACCTTCTAGATGCTTCATGAAGCTTGTATCGCTCTATTTATTGAGTGCCTTGAGTTGTAGAATGCATAGTTTGTTTGCAAGTAATGAAGTGTTGTTGATATCACTCCAG
Source organism: Sequoia sempervirens (assembly GCA_007258455.2). Lineage (NCBI taxonomy): Eukaryota > Viridiplantae > Streptophyta > Pinopsida > Cupressales > Cupressaceae > Sequoia > Sequoia sempervirens. The sequence goes on along the minus strand of VDFB02280152.1, from coordinate 157,205 downwards.
AACAGGTGGTTGTTTTGATGCACTTGTGTAGAAGCTTTGTACTTGGGTTGTATTGTATCTCCTATTTGAAGAAATATAGAAGTACTGTGCTTTTGGAGTGTGGGGTTTTTTACCTGAAAGAGTTTTCCCCATGGTAATTTTGGTGTCATTGTTTTATGTGTATACTTCTTGTTCTATTCCTTTATTCTCTATGTGTTTTTCTAGTTGCAACTATTAAAGGTGTTAAAAGAATTTTTTTATAACTCTCTACTTATTAGATTAGTGTAGGAAGTTGTTTTTGCTTACCCAACTTCCTTTTAGTTGGTATCAGAGCCTAGCCATCCTTGGTTCCTTTATTGGTTAGAAGGGTTTTTTGAGCTAATCTCAGTTTCAATGGGAGTTTTGTAGAAGAGTGTATTTGGTGACCTTGTTGTAGGAAAGAGATGGCAAGCACATATGGGAGGATTGAGATGGAAAAGTTTAACATTGGTAATTTTGAGTTGTGGAAACTCAAAATGGAAGACATGCTAGTAGACCGAGACTTATGGCATGCAGTTTCTGGAACCATGCCACAAGGAATGAAACAAGAGGATTGGGATCTCATGGATAGGAAAGCCAGGGGTCTTATTAGACTCTGTTTGGCTGATTCCATTCTCCTAAATGTCCATGAAGAGAAAACTTCTACTTTTGTATAGAAGAAGCTTGGTGATGTCTACCAGGCTAATTCCTTGGTAAACAAGCTTTTCCTGAGAAAGAATATGTATTCTCTGAAAATGGAAGATGGGGGATCTATTACAGATCACTTGAACTCTTGTAGCATGCTGTTGTGCAACTAGGTTCCATTAGAGATAAAATAGACAAACAAGATCATTGCATGCTACTTTTGTGCTCATTGTTGGACTCTTGGGATCACCTGGTAATGGATATTGGAAGCACTACTTCCACCTTTAAGATGGGTGAGGTTTTTTCCTCATTACTATTTGAGGACATATGAAGGAAGTCTTCTGAGATGGCCAAGGAGGCCCTTGTAGTCCATGGCAGAACAAAAGAGAGAAGCAAAAAGAAAGACAATAAATCTAAGTCAAAGTCTCCAAGGAGATCAAAGTATCCTCGTAAGAATTCCAAGGAAAAATGTTGGAATTGTAGTGAAGTTGGTCACATTCAGAAAGATTGAAAGAAGGAGAAGAAGAAGAAGAAAAACAAGTCCTTCTCCAATTCTGAGTCTGATAAATTCTCTCAAGATGATGGAGAAGCTTTTATTGCATCCTTGGCAGCCCATGCATTAGATGATGTGTGGTTGATAGATTCAGGAGCATCTTTTCACATGACTTCTCATAGAGATTGGTTCATGAAGTATGAGGAGTACAATGGAAGAGAGGTGCACCTGGGTGATGACTCTCACGTGAAGATTGTTGGTTGTGGAAGAGTCAAATTTAGATTTCCTAATGGAAGAGTGAAGGGGATTAATGGTGTCTTGCATATCTCGAGTTAGGTATGAAACATACTTTATATAAGTAAATTTAATGATTCAGGAGTGCAAGTTGTTTTCTCTGATAGAGGATGCAAGATGACTATAGGAGCTATGGTGTTAGCCAAGGGGGTTCGTATTAGGACTCTATTTCAACTGGATGCATGCATTGTACAATGTAATAGTTCTTCTAATGTACCAAAGAAGAGACCTTTAGATTCTTCATCCTCACCATCTGATTGTGCAGAGAAGAATCATGTTGCAGCTACATCCGATGGTCATGCATTTTGGGTACCTAAGGGTGCTCATTCCATGGAAATGAAGCTTCCTACAAAGAATACAATGTTATGGCACCAACGACTTGGTCACATTAGTGAGAAGGGTCTTAGAACCCTAAAAAATAAGACCCTTGTTGAAGGCCTTAATGAGTGTAATCTCGAGTTCAACTTTTGCAAACATTGTGTATATAGAAAACAAAACCGTGTTTCTTTCTACTCTATTTCTCATAAGTCTTTTGGGGTCTTGGATTATGTACATTCGAATGTTTTTGGTCCTATAAATGTTCCTTCATTATCAAAATCTGTATATTTTTTTTATTTCATACATGATTACATTATAAGGACATTTTTTATTTCCTCATAAGTAAAGATGAAGTCTTTAGTCGATTTAAGGAGTTTAAGGCCTTGGTAGAAAACCAGACTAGCAAAAATATTAAGTGTTTGAGAACTAATAATAGTGGTGAGTTTTGTTCCATAGATTTTGATCATTTTTGTAAAGAGCATAGGATTGAGAGACATAAGACAACTCCCTACACTCCACAGCATAATGGAGTTGCAGAGAGAATGAACAAAACATTGATGGAGAGGGCTAGGAGTATGTTGAGTGGTGTTGGCCTTGAGCATAAATTTTGGCCTGAAGCAGTAGCCACTACATGTTATTCGATCAATAGATCTCCTACATCAGTGCTTGTTGGAAAGACACCCATGGAGGCGTGGTCTGGTAAAAATCCTTTTATGATACATCTCAGTGTATTTGGTTGTGAAGCTTACACTCATGTTCTGATTGAGAAGAGGCCTAAGTTGGAGAACAAGGTTGTTAAGTGTATCTTTATCGACTATGGTGTCAGTGTGAAAGGGTACAAGCTTTGGGATCCAGAAGCATAGAAGATTCTCTAGATCAAAAGTGTGATCTTCATAGAGATAAAACCTTCCTCTATTGAGTTACAACTAGAGAAAGAGGAGAAACAGAAGAACGAGGTGGCTTAGATTCCACCTACTCCGAAGAAAGAAGAACCAAGTACTCCTGTTGGACCTGATGATGAGGAGAGATCAAGTAGCTCTGAAAGTTCTAAAGAAGAAGGAGAACCTCAACCTCAGCCTTTTAGGAGGTCTACATGAGTTAGGCAGCAATCGAAAAGGTTTGGATATTCATTATTGGATTCTAGTTGCATATTTTCCTTGATTACTAATACGGATGAGCCTAGGATGGTTAGAGAGGCATTGGGTATGAATGATTCAGATTCTTGGATGCAATCCATGGATGAAGAGATGGATTTATTAAAGAAAAATAAGACTTGGGATTTGGTACCTTATCCTATTGGACATAAACATGTTGGTTGTAAATGTGTGTTCAAGAAAAAGTGTGTTCCTGATGGAAGTGTTGAGAAGTATAAGGCATAGTTGGTCGCTAAGGGGTTTTCTTAGGTGGAGGGAATTGATTATGGGGAGATATTATCTCCTATACTGAAGCTGACATCTATCCGACTTCTATTGTCACTCACAGTAGCATATGACCTAGAAGTGGAACAGATGGATGTGAAGAAAACATTCCTTCATGGTGATTTGGAGGAAGAGATTTGCATGCCACAGCCAAAGCATTTCATTGAAAAAGATAAAGAAAATTTGGTTTGCAAATTGAAGAAATCTCTTTAGGGTTTGAAACAATCTCCTACAATGTGGTATCAGAAGTTTGATACCTATGTGTTGTCATTGGGATTTCAAAGATCTAAATTTGACCATTGTGTATACTTCAAAACTGATAATGGTCATATTCTCATCATTGTTCTATATGTAGATGATATGTTGTTTATTGGGAATGGTAAATGTATGATTTCAGATTTGAAGTTTTAGTTGTCAGCATGGTTTGAAATGAAAGACCTAGGTGCAGCTAGGTACATTCTGGGAATGGAAATTACTAGAGACAGAGCTAAGAGAAAAAGATTTGGTTAAGCCAAAGCAAGTATGTGAACTCTGTGTTGGAGAGATTCAACATGGTAGATTGCAGACAGTTAGTTGTTCATGTGATGTAGGGAATGAATCTTTTTGTGAATGATTGTCCAAAATCTCCTATTGAGATGGAGGACATGACAAAAGTACCATATGCAAGTGCAGTTGGCAGCTTGATGTATGCAATGGTGTGTACAAGACCAAACATTTCCCAAGCAATGGGAGTCCTTAGTTGTTTTATGGCTAATCCTGGATGGGTGCATTGGGATGCGATTAAGAGGGTTTTTAGATATTTACAGGGTACTTCTGAGTATGCCTTGTGTTTTCATGGTTATTTTACTAGACCTCGGCATTTTGTGAGCATTCGTGGATATATGGATTCAAATTGGGTAGGTGACATTGACAACAAAAGATCCACTAGTGGTTATGTGTTTATGATGTTTGGTGGTGCTATCAGTTGGATGAGTAAGCGATAGGCTATAGTCACTTTTTCCATGACAGAGGCAAAGTATATGGCAGCCACTCATGTGTGTAAGGAAGCCATTTGGCTTGAGAAATTGTGTTTTGATATTGGTTTAGATGCAAGACATATTATTGTTTGTTGTGACAATCAAAGTGCAATTTGTCTAGCAAAGAATCCTACCTTTCATGCCAAAAAAAAGGACATTGATGTACAATATCATTTTGTTCGTGATATGGTAGAAGATGGAAAGGTGAACCTGGAGAAGGTTGACACTTTGGTGAATGTTGCAGATGCACTTACAAAACCTATGAGCACAAAGAAATTTAGATGGTATTCTGATTCCATGGGCCTTGGGGCCCTGAGTAGATGATTTTGTATGACTCTTGGAAGGTCTTCGACAAGTGGGAGAATGTTGGGATTAAGGTGTCTCAACCTTAATGTCCTAATATTGATTTAATTAATGTATTTATTTACATTATTTAAATGCTTATGGTGTCATGTCACAAATTGGGACCCACCGCCTGGGTGGCATCCCTGTTGGAGGTGACTAGATGACACAATGTCATCCCAAGTGGACATAGGCATCCCACTTTGGAATCTATGACATAAGATAAATTTTGACGTGTCATAAAGGCATCTTTGAATGCATGGGTGAAAGTTGGCACCCAAGTTGGGCTATGACAAGATGTAAGAGAATTAGCTATTTTTAGCCAATTGTGACAGATTCTCTTACATCTCTAAGTGTTTTCAGCTATGACAGATTCTATGATAGTTGTAAGATGTGTAAGGCATTTTTCATAGCCTATTTTTAGCATATTCAAGGTCTCCAAGCTTGGAAGAAGACCATTTTCATGTTTGACAAGTGTATGGGGTGTAAGGGAATGTTGTAAATGTGTCCAAATGCATGTCTAAGGTGTTGAAAATTGTGCCTTTTGAATTTGGATGGCCCTCACCTTCTAGATGCTTCATGAAGCTTGTATCACTCTTTTTATTGAGTTCCTTGAATTGTAGAATGCCTAGTTTGTTTGCAGGTAACGAAGTGTTGTTGATATCACTCTAGAATAGGTATTTGTTTTGAAGCACTTGTGTAGAAGCTTTGTACTTGGGTTGTATTGTATCTCCTATTTGAAGAAATATAGAAGTAATGTTATTTTGGAGGGTGGGGTTTTTTACCCAAAAGGGTTTTCCCCGCAGAAATTTTGGTTTCACTATTTTATGTGTATACTTATTGTTATATTCCTTTATTCTCTATGTCCTTCTCTAGTTGCAACTGTTAAAGGTGTTGAAAGAATTTTTTTTGTAACTCTCTCCTGATTAGATTAGTGTAGGAAGTCATTTCTACTCACCCTACTTCCTTTCATCATCCAACCATGAACTTCTTCAACTCTTCTCTTCATTGATAAGGAATGACATCCAACCAATGTTAGCCCAAAATGAATATAATAAATACAACCAATGCTAATGACTAGCAACATATTACTTAGGTACCAACTTCAATTACAACTAATAAACAATGTTAACAACAGCTGCCAACAATCTCCTTAGTGTTAACATCAATGAAACCAATCAATATTGACATCAATGACAACAATTGTTAACAATCTCCCCCTTTAGCATTGATGGAAACACACAATGATCACTCTCCCCCTTTGACATCAAGGACAAAGGGACATATATGTCTATATAAAAAAAAAAACCTATTTTGACTTCAAGGACAAGGGGCAAGAAGATCTTCTATTGAAATAGTAGTGCATACTCCCCCTTTTACTAGCAACACATCTTCAAGTAGCTATACATTCACAACAACTAGAAAACTTCTTCAGGACTCCCCCTTTCTACCAACTCCCCCTAAGAGGTAGCACTCATCAATCCAAGGAAATAGATATGTCATGAATTTCTCCCCTGGATAGATGCACCACTAAAGCATCTAGTTAGAACAAGGAGGGGAAATAACCCCTAACTTCTATCAAAGATACTCAAAAGTATCCTTTAAAAGTGCCTTAGTGAAAATGTTTGCAATCTGATCCTTGGTAAGATATACACTCCATTCTGACTTCATGTTCTGCAACCTTCTCTCTTATAAAGTGATACTAGATTAAAACATGTTTATTCCTTGAGTGCATTACTAGATTCTTGGAAATATTGATAGTACTTGTATTGCCACATGTTGGAATAGGTGCCTCAATTCTTACTGGCATGTAACTCCTAAAGGGAAAATTCGTTGTGACATTATTGATGTCTGGCCGACTAGCTGTTCTGAATCCTTTTGAAATGTTCAAGTCGCTGAGACAATGCTTCGGTCTTGTCGAATGGACCTATCTCTATGACATGGAGACTCGGTAAGATCTCTTGCCAATAGTTGGTTCTCTTACCAATGGTTATACACTCGCAGTTATCGAGGAGACTTGGCTGAAGGGTCTATTGTCGGTATGTAGTCTCACCTATATGGAATGACTCGCTGACAGAGATACAAGTGTTTGTTATCGGGTGCCTAGCAGATGTCGGGGAGACCTACAGTGATGGAAGTCATCGGTGTAACCCTTTTGTTTCAGTATGAAGTCCCAGCAATTGATGAAGGTCTCACCGATGGGGATATACTTGGTGTCTTCACGGTGACAAAAATACTTCAGTATGAAGTCTTGGCGACTTGGAGAGTTTCGCTGATAGTAAAAGGTCTTCGGGATAACCTATGGTGGCTCGGTAAGAATTCTTACCGATGTGTGATGTCTCGCCGATTGTTTATGGTCATTGGGGTAACACTAAGGGTTGGTAAGAACTCTTAGCGATGAAGATAAGTCTCGCCGACAGAATGCACTTGGAGTAACACATGAAGGCTCGGTGTGACGTCTTGGCGAAAGCGGTAAGTCTTGCCGACGAGTGTTCTTGTCGGCATGACTTGAAGACTTTGATATGAAGTCTTTGCAAACTGTGATGGTCTCGCTGATGGCTGTGTGACTTTGGTATAACATGAAGAGCTTGGTGTGATGTATTGCAAAAGATGATTGTCTCATTGAATGGAATACTCACGTCGGCATGACTTGAAGACTTCGGTATGAGGTCTTGGCGAATTGCAGTAGTCTTGCCGATGGCAATTTTTGAGATCGATGTGACTTGTGTGCATCGGTATGAGTCTTGCCGATGAGGAAACTCTTGCCGATAGGAATGAAATGGATATCAGTGGATTCGGTATGACTCATGGCATTCGCTATATCGTCTTGCCAACTATTAGAACTTACACTGATATCGATATAAAGCCTTTGAGCATCGGGGAGACACTTCTTATGTCTCACCGACATGTGAACTCAGTTGAATGTTTCGTTGACCGTTTGACTATCCTATGTGGAATCTCGTGGACCAATCAGAGGAAGCAAAATTCAAATGGTTGGCGGTTTGATTTTTGTAACAGCTGCGATGCTGGAGCTGAACTGTATGCAAGGAAAAATCTACAATGGAATGGAAACATTCTACGATGGGTAATGGTGGATAAGGATGAACAGAAGATAAAAATCAGAATGTGATAAGATTTAAGGGATTGATTCTGAGTTTGAAATCATCGGATTGTTGAGAGAATTTATGTAAGAGATTGAATAGTGAATGAAGCTACTGTGAACTGATACCAGAGAGTTGTATATTTGCATTGTATGTAATTGTTTGTTACTGTAATACAAAGGTATTCAGCTTGGTGTGGTGGGTTTTTTCCCGAAAGGGTTTTCCCATGTAAATCTATTGTTCATTATCTTTGTGTATTATTTTTGTTTCTGTAAATCTTTCATGTGTGTCTTAATTGGATTGTAATTTGGAAATTAAAAGTACTGTTTGCATTCTTCCCTGTGATTTTGATGTTAGGAAAGTTGCTTCTGCACCTCTGCTTTCCTTACAAGTGGTATCAGAGCCTGGCCAGTTGTGTTATCCTTGTGAGTGGGTTGGGTTTTTTGTGTCAATTCTTTTTCAGTGGGAGTTTGGTAGAGGTCTGATAATTTAATTACAGATTAAGATGGCGAGCACATCTGGAAAGATGGAAATAGAGAAATTCAATGGTAGCAATTTTGAGTTGTGGAAACTCAAAATGGAAGATCTGTTAGTGGATTGTGATCTGTGGCTTGCTATGTCTGGAATGATGCCTCAAGGCATGAAGCAAGAGGATTGGGATCTTGTAGATAGAAAGTCTAAGGGGCTGATAAGGCTCTGTTTGGCAGACTCTGTTCTTCTAAATGTTCATGAAGAAAATACTACATCTTCCTTGTGGAAAATACTGGCATCTATTTATCAGGGAAAGTCCTTGGTAAACAAATTATTCTTGAGGAAGAATTTGTACTCTTTGAGAATGCAGGAGGGAGGATCTATTGTTGATCACTTGAATGCTTTCAACATGTTGATTGCACAGTTAACATCTGTTGGTGTGAAGATTGAAGATGAAGATCGATGTATGCTCTTATTGTGTTCTTTGCCAAATTCTTGGGATCACCTGGTGATGGCTATTGGGAGTACGACATCCACTTTCAAGATGGAAGATGTTGTTGCTTCTTTGTTGTCAGAAGAAATGAGAAGGAAATCTTCTGAGATGGAGAAGGAGGCTCTAGCTATTAGAGGTAGATCGAAAGGAAAAGGCAAGAAGAAGGACAAGAAATCCAAATCGAAATCAGAAGGGAGATCAAAGTCTCCTGGCAAGAAGTCCAAGGTGAAGTGTTGGAATTGTGGGCAACCTGGTCATATCTGAAAGGATTGCAAGGAGGAGAAAAAGAAGAAGAATTCCTCTTTTGACAATGATTCTTCTTAGAGTGATGCAGACGCTTCATTGCAGCCTTGGCTACGCGGGCATCTGATGATGTTTGATTGATTATGGAGCATCTTTCCACATGACATCTCATAGAGACTAGTTCACGAAGTATGAAAACTATGATGGTGGAAAGGTGTATTTGGCAAGTGATTCATCTTTGGAAATTGTTGGTCGTGGAAGAGTGAGAATTCAATTCCCGATGGAAGAGTGAAGGGAATCAATGATGTGATGCATATACCAGGTCTGGCTCGTAATTTACTTTCTGTAAGTAAGCTAAATGATATTGGAGTGCATGTCACGTTCTCTAAAATGGCTGCAAAATGACTAGAGGCTCTATGGTGCTAGCAAGGGGTGATCGTATTGGTACCTTGTACAAGCTATTCAATGCAATAGTGTCTCTGCGAAGTCACAAAAGCTACTCATGGAGGAAAAGAGGGAAACGTTCCTGATGGTGTAAAATCCATGGAGGTTAAACTTCCAGCAGAAAAGACTATGCTCTAGCATCATAGGCTAGGCCACATTGGTGAGAAAGGTTTAAAAACCTTGAAGAATAAAAACCTGGTTGAGGGGCTTGAAGATTGTAACCTCGAATTCAAGTTTTGTGAACATTGTATATATGGTAAACATCACCGTGTTTCATTTTATTCCAGTCCTCACAAATCTTTTGGTTTGCTTGATTATATACATTCTAATGTGTTTGGTCCAATGAATGTTTCTTCTTTATCTAAATCAAGATACTATGTGTCGTTTATTAATGATTATTCAAGAAGAGCATTTGTATATTTTTTGAGAAGTAAATCAGAAGTGTTCAGTTGGTTTAAGGAATTTAAAAACCTTGTTGAAAATCAGATTGGTAGGAAAATAAAATATTTAAGGACTGACAATGGTGGTGAGTTTTGTTCATATGAATTTGAAAGGTACTGTACAGATCATGGGATTAAAAGACATAAGACTACACCTTACACTCCACAGCAAAATAGAGTTGCTGAAAGGTTCAACAAGACAGTAATGGAAAGAGCACAAAGTATGCTGAGCAGTGTTGGCTTGGAGGAAAAGTTATGGGCTGAAGCAGTCTCTACAACATGTTACTTGGTAAATCATTCTCCTAACTCTGCTCTTGTTGAAAAGATGCCTTTGGAAGCATGGTCTAGAAAGAAGCCGTCTCTGAGACATATTCGTGTCTTTGGCTGTGAGGCATATGCATATGTGTCATTTGAAAAAAGATCTAAGTTGGAAAACAAAGCTGTAAAGTGTATTTTTATTGGCTATAGTGCTGGCATAAAAGGATACAAGTTTTGGAATCCTGAGACTGAGAAGGTTTTGTATAGCAAAAGTGTTATCTTTCGTGAGCTGAAGCCTTCTACACTGGATCCGTAGTCAGAGAAGAAATCATAAAATGAAAAGGATGTAGCAGATATTCCTCCGACACCAGATAAAGAGGAATTGAAAAATCAAAATGTACCTAATACTGAGGAAAGCTTAAGTAGCTCTGAAAGTTCTGAAGAAGATGAAGAACCACCTCAGCCTCAACCTGTGAGGAGGTCAACTCATGAAAGAAAGAAACCTGATAGGTATGGGTTTTCTTTGATAGAGTCTATTTGTGCCTATGCTTTAATTTCTAGCACTAATGAACCCAAGACTGTGAAAGAGGCATTTAAAATGTCTGATTCAAACTCTTGGTTGGAAGCCATGAATGAAGAAATGGCATCATTAGAAAAGAACGATACCTGGAGTTTGGTGCCATTGCCTAAAGTCAGAAAATTTGTGGGCTACAAATGGGTATTTAAAAAGAAAATTGGTCTGGATGGCAGTGTAGAAAAATATAAAGTGAGGCTGGTTGCAAAAGGTTATTCACAGGTAGATGGAATTAATTATGGAGAAATCTTTTCTCCTGTAGCTAAGCTGACATCTATTAGATTTCTTTTGTCACTTGCAGTAGCGTATGACTTAGAGATTGAATAGATGGATGTGAAGATAGTGTTTCTTCATGGTGATCTTGAAGAAGAAATTTATATGTCCCAATCGGAGCACTTTGTGGAAAAAGGTAAAGAAAGACTGGTTTGCAAGTTGAAGAAATATTTGTATGGGTTAAAACAGTCTCCTAGAATGTGGTACCAAAAGTTTGACACTTTCATTTTATCATTAGGATTTGTAAGATCAAAATCTGATCACTGTGTGTATTACAAAGCTAAAAGTGATCAAGTTCTTATTATTGCTCTCTATGTTGATGATATGATGTTCATAGGCAATAGTAAGCTAATTATTTTTGATCTTAAGTCTCAGTTGTCTGCAAAGTTCGAAATGAAAGATCTTGGTGTAGAAAGGTATATTCTAGGAATGGAAATAACCAAGGACAGGAAAAATAGAAAACTTTGGCTCAGTCAAAGTAAGTACATCATGACTGTTCTAGAGAGATTTTGTATGACTGATTGCAACCAGCTAGTTGTTCCAGTTTTGCAGGGAACGAAGCTATCTGTTGAAGACTGTCCAAAATCTCCTACTAAGATGGAGGACATGACTAGTGTACCATATGCTAGTGTGGTTGGCATCCTTATGTATGCAATGGTCTGTACAAGGCTAGACATTGCCCAAGCAGTGGGAGTACTTAGTCAATTTATGGCTAATCCTGGAAGGACACATTGGGATGCTGTGAAGAGAGTGGTTAGATATCTGAAGGGCACTTTAGACTATGCTTTGTGTTACCATGGGAACTTGGTTGAATCACAGAGGACTCTTAGTATTCGAGGTTATGTGGATTCTGATTGGGCAGGGGACATTGACAGCAGGAGATCCACCAGTGGATATATTTTCATGATGAATGGTGATGCAGTGAGTTGGATGAGCAAGCGGCAGGTTGTAGTTGCTTTATCCACTACAGAGGCAGAATACATGGCAGCTACACATGCCTGTAAAGAAGCAATCTAGTTAAAACATTTGTGTTCTAACATTGGTTTTGATGCAAGAAAAATTACAATTTACTGTGACAGTCAGAGTGCTTTATGTTTGGCAAAAAATCCTACTTTCCATGCCAGGACGAAACATATAGATGTATAGTATCACTTTGTATGAGATATGGTGGAGGATGGGAAGGTCTCTTTAGAGAAAGTGGATACTCTGGACAATGTTTCAGATGCATTAACGAAGCCTATGAGCACAGACAAGTACAGGTGGTGTGCCAATTCGATGGGCCTCAAGGCCCATGAAGTTTAGTAGTTTTATTATGCCCTAGAGGTGTCAGTAAGATCTTCATCAAGTGGGAGATTGTTGGAATAGGTGCCTCAATTCTTATTGGCATGTAACTCCTGAAGGGCAAAGTCGCTGTGACATTATTGATGTCTGGCTGACTAGCTATTCTGAATCCTTTTGAAATGTTCAAGTCACTGAGACAATGCTTCAGTCTTGCCAAATGGACCTATCGCTATGACATGGAGACTTGGTAAGATCTCTTTCCAATAGTTGGTTCTCTTACCAATGGTTATACACTCGTAGTTATCGGGGAGACTTGGCCGAAGGGTCTATTGTCGGTATGTATTATCACCGATATGGAATGTCTCACCGACAGAGATACAAGTGTTTGTTATCGGGTGCCTAGCAGATGTCGGGGAGACCTACAGCAACGGAAGTCATCGGTGTAACCCTTTTGTTTTGGTATGAAGTCCCAGCGATTGATGAAGGTCTCACCGACGGGGATATACTTGGTGTCTTCGCAGTGACAAAAAGACTTCGGTATGAAGTCTTGGTGACTTGGAGAGTCTCGCCGATAGTAAAAGGTCTTTGGGATAACCTATGGTGGCTCGATAAGAAGTCTTACCGATGTGTGATGTCTCGCTGATTGTTTATGGTCATCGGGGTAACACTAAGGGTTCGGTAAGAACTCTTAGTGATGAAGATAAGTCTCGCTGACAGTATGCACTCGGAGTAACACATGAAGGCTCAACGTGACGTCTTGGTGAAAGTGGTAAGTCTTGCCGATGAGTGTTCTTGTCGGCATGACTTGAAGACTTCGATATGAAGTCTTGGCGAACTGTGATGGTCTCGCTGATGGCTGTGTGACTTCGGTGTAACATGAAGACCTCAGTGTGATGTCTTGGTGAAAGAGAAAATTGTCTCACCAAATGCAATACTCACGTTGGCATGACTTGAAGACTTCGATATGAGGTCTTGGCAAATTGCGGTAGTCTTGCCGATGGAAATTTTTGAGATCGATGTGACTTGTGTGCATCGGTATGAGTCTTGTCGATGAGGAAACTCTTGCCGATAGGAATGAAATGGATGTCGGTGGATTTGGTATGACTCATGGCATTCGCTATATCATCTTGCTGACTATTGGAACTTACACCGATATCGATATGAAGCCTTTAAGCATCGGGGAGACACTTCTTGTGTCTCACCGACATGCGAACTCAGTTGAATGTTTCTTTGATCGTTTGACTATCCTATGTGGAATCTCGTGGACCAATTAGAGGAAGCGAAATTCAAATGGTCAGCGGTTTGATTTTTGTAACAGCTGTGACGCTGGAGCTGAACTGTATGCAAGGAAAAATCTACAATGGAATGGAAACATTCTACAATGGGTAATGGCGAATAAGGATGAACAAAAGATAAAAATCAGAATGTGATAAGATTTAAGGGATCGATTCTGAGTTTGAAATCATCAGATTGTTGAGAGAATTTATGTAAGAGATTGAACAGTGAATGAAGCTATTGTGAACTGATACCAGAGATTTGTATCTATGCATTGTATGTAATTGTTTTTTACTATAATACAAAGAGATTCAGCTTGGTGTGGTGGGTTTTTTCCCAAAAGGGTTTTCCCACGTAAATTTGTTGTTCATTGTCTTTGTGTATTATTTTTGTTTCTATAAATCTTTCATGTGTGTCTTAATTGGATTGTAATTTGCAAATTAAAAGTATTGTCTGCATTCTTCCCTATGGTTTTGACATTAGGAAAGTTGCTTTCGCACCTCTGCTTTCCTTACACCACATAGTATAGGAACATTTTCATCATACACCACCTTCACATCCTTCAAAGTCTGCTTCATCCAAAGAACTTGAGTGCAACTAGATGTTGCAGTAATATAATTTTCTTGTTTTGTGGACAAAGACACAAAGACACTAAATCCTACTTTTAATGAACCATGAGACCAATTTGTCTCCCAAAAATAATGCACTTCCACTTGTACTCCTCTGATCATCAACACAACCTGCCCAATCAGCATTAGTAAAGGCACTCAGAGAAATTTTGATCCATGTTTATATCATAGGCTATAATTCAAAGTACCCTTCAAATATCTAAAGATTATTTTTACATCCTTCTCATGAGATTGCTTAGGATTGGCTTGAAATATGGAAACCAATCATACCACATGCATGATATCAGGTCTAGAAATAGTTAAGTATAGTAATCCTCCAATCATAGACTTGTAGAGAGTCTAATCAACCTCCAAAGACTCATCTAATTTACTTAGGTGATAGCCTTTCACCATAGGAGTACCCAGTGGTTTGGAATCTTCCATTCTAAATTTCTTTAACATCTCCTTGACATATTTAGCTTGAGAAACAAAGATGCCACTATCTTGATGAATAATTTGAAGCCCAAGGAAGAAGGAAGATTCACCAATCATTGACATCTCAAATTATTTCTACATTTCTTCTAAAAACTTTTTACACATATCATCATCTCCACCAAAGATGATGTCATCAACATATAACACTACAATCAGCAATTTTTCTTCTTGAACCTTGATATATAGATTACTATTTGCATTACCTTTCTTGAATCCTTGTTGAATTAGGTACTTATCCAATCTAGCATACCAAGCTCTGGGAGCTTTCTTGAGATCATATAGAGCTCTCTTGAGTCTGCAAACCATGTCTAGATCCTCTAATAATTGGAAACCATCTGGTTGCTCAATGTATACCTCTTCTTCTAGATCACCATTTAGGAAGGTTGGCTTGACATCCATTTGATATACCTTGAAGTTCTTATGAGCATCAAGAGAAAGAAACATTCTTATTGCCTCTAGTCTAGATACCAAAGCAAAGGTTTCCTCAAAATCAATACCTTCAACTTGTGAACAACCCTTGCAAACCAATCTAGCTTTGTTCCTTACTACCTCACCATCTTCATTCAACTTGTTCAGGAATACCCACTTTGTTCCTATCACATTCTTATCAGTAGATTTGGGAACTAATTTCCAAGTATGATTCTTCTCTATCTGATTCATTTCTTCCTCCATTTCCTTTATCCAATTTTAATCTTTGCTAGCATCAGTAAAGTTCTTGGGCTCCACTTTTGATAATAGGCACAAATTCACTTCCTCATTTACTCTTGCAAACTTTTTCTTTTCAACACACCTTCATTTTTATCTCCAATGATTTGATCTAGAGAGTGGTTCTTCTACACATATTTTGGAGCCTTGAGAGTCTTCACTGGTTTTGATTCCTCTTCTTATTTCTCTTCTATTTCTTCTTCTTCATCTTCTTCAATCTAGGAAAGTATATCATATCTGAGAACCTTAGTTTCATGTGAGATTTGACACAAGTCTTCATCAACCTTTCCATTTGTACTTTCAATCATTTTTCCCAATCTCTTGTTGTAGCATTTGTATGCCTTACTCCTAGTTTAATAGCCAATAAAGATTCCTTCATCACACCTTGAATCAAAATTTCCTAGGTCTCCTTCATCTCTTCTAATATAATATCTACTGCCAAAGATTCTAAAATATCTAGTAGTGGGAGGGCTTCCATACCACAACTCATAATGGGTCTTATTTTTGTTGACCCTACACTATATTAAGAAAATAGATAACAGTATGTATTGCTTCCTTTCAATACATATTTTGAAGGTTAGCATCTTTCATCATTTTCCTAGACATTCCTTACATTGTTTTGTTTTTTCTTTCACCTACCCCATTCTACTGATGGGTTCTAGGAGTAGACGTATGTCTCCTAATGCCATAATCTTCACAAAAATTTCAAATTCATATGAAGTAAATTCACCTCCTCTATATGACCTTAAACATTTGATCCTAGCATCCATTTCATTCTCTACTTTTTGTTTAAAAATCTTAAATTTATCAAAGGCTTCTAATTTTTCTTTCAAGAATGTAACCCAAGTCGTTCTAGTGTAATTATCTATAAGCAACATAAAATACCTTTCACCTTGTTGGCTCCTTATCCTTGTAGGTCCACATAGATTAGTGTGGATCATCTCCAATGGAATTGAAATAGAGCACTTTTTGCTTTTTAAACTATTATTTGTTTTCTTTCCCATCTGACATTCTTTGCCCAATGTGTTTTCAAGCTTGGTTATCCTAGGCATATCTCTCATAGCATGACGGAAATCATTTTCACCATGTTGTCAAAGTTGATGTGCCCCTTTATTTTATGCCACAACCAACATTCTTTGGATTGACACAATAAGAAAATTCTTCCATTAGCTTCCTTTAGATGATAGACAATACCATTTTTTCTTGTTCCTTCAATAACGAGCCTTCCAGAACCTTCCTTTCTAATCTCACATCCATTAGCATAAAAAATGAGATTATATCCTTTGCTACACATTTGACTAATACTCGGGAGATTATTTTTTCTTTCCATAAATTGTTATACCACATTTTCCACATATTTGTGTTGACTTATCATCATCAAACTTAACAGCTCCACCATTGACCTTCTTGAGACTGATGAACTTACTTATGTCACCAGTAATGTGATGAGAACACCCATTGTCAATCACCCAAGAATTTTCCTCTTCCTTTGCATAAAAAGCAGTCCATATTGCTATAGATATTTTATTAACCTTACTATTCTACAAGGTATTAGACCTTTTTCATTCTCCAATATTATTATTCTTTCCTTCCAGAGCTATGAATATATTTTCATTATTTGAATCATTATTTTCATCTTCAAAGGAACAACTGCTTTCCTTAGAATATAATCCTCTTTTGTTATCATCAACAGATTCTTTATAGGGACATCTAGATGCAAAATGACCAACTCTTCCACAATTGAAGCATTTGAATGGTAACTTACCTTTGTATTTATCAGTGATTTTCTTCAATCTTCTCACAAAGTTTGCTTCAACTCATCAAGTTCATCAATTTGATCAACAACTTCATCTTCAATCTTTTTGCTAACTTTGAATGCAACTTCTTTCTTTGGAACATTTTGACCAAAATCTCTCATCTCAAAGGCAATAAGAGTACCAAACATTTCATCAATTGAATATTGATCCAATTCTTTAGATTCTTCAATGGTTGATACTCTATGACCATAATATTTTGGGAGAGATCTCAAAACCTTCTTTACAATTTCACTTTCTTTTACTTCTCCACTAAGTTTGGAGATACCAGAGATAATTTCTTGTACCCAAAGCATATAATTTGTAATTTATTCATCTTTAGTCATCTTTAGAGTCTCAAATATACTTTTGAAGATATGCATCTTAGCTTGCTTCACTTTAGTGTCTTCTTCATCGATGCTACTAAGATTTTCCCAAACATCTTTGGAAAAAATGCAATTCGTCACCTTTAAAATTTTTGAATCAACCAACCCACACAAGATAACATTCTTGGCTTTGGCATTGCATTCATACAATTTTATTTCAGCAATATCTGTAAGAGTGGTTGGAGCAATATAAATCACTTTTGACTGATTACCACACCCCAAACCCAAGAGATTTCAAGTATCCTTGCATCCTCAATTTCCAGAAGGAGTAATTAGTCTCATCAAACCTAGGACCCTTGTATGAACCATCATGTGCCATCCTCGATCTTTGACTCAAGTTATTAAGCTTCTATAGAGGAACTCGGCTCTAATACCAATTGTTGAACACTTCCAAAGACTAAGAGTGGGGCAGTGAATCATTCTACATAAAACTTAACCGCTTCTGAAACTTGAAAATTTCAGTACAACTCAAACTCCTTTAGCAAATATAGATAGAACTTTAAGTAGAGCAGTAACAAAGAAGAATATAGCAATTTGAATATTTAACACCTTCAATAAATAATACCAATAAAATATATAGTAATCAGATCAAAAGAAAAGAGAAAGAGAAAGATAACACACACATGCACAAGGAGACACTAGTTTTACATGGAAAATCCAATGAGGGTAACTGCGGTGAGAGTTAACTTACAATATAAGGCTCATTGCCAAAAGACTTGCAATAAGGTTCACTGCCTTAGAGAAAGATACAAAAAGGATTTGTAGCATGGAAGTACCAACCAACTCTAGGAGAAAGATATAGAGGACCTAATGAGATTCACTATCTTAGAGCAAGATACAAAATATTTATAAGTCAATTACAAATATTTTCAATACAACTCTCTATTGACCGAGGCGTTTAAGCTTAATTTATCTTTCCTTTCACAATATTAAGTACTATCTCTATTGGATATTCAATACAGCTTGCTCACACACTTTTTTTCACTTGTATATTGCTCATTTTTGTTGCACATGAAATGATCTTACATTTATATCCACCACAACACTTTAATTCTTCAATTAGGTCGACTAGGAAGAGAATAAACAATGAATTCAACTAGTCAACCACCAAAGCATTATGTGATCCTATCCCGAGGACAAATAGGACCAAAAAACTTATTAACACTTCTTTCAATGTGATCCAAAATCATTTACATTAAATCGCACATCAACCTAAGTCAACATCAAGGAAATGTGTGGATGGGACATTGAAGCACATAACCAGTCAACCCATAAACATTGTTTTTATTGAATTTACTTGATGCATTCCTAAATAGGATAGGTCAGGACTTAAATCTATCATGAAACATCTTCCATTACTGGTGCAACCCCCTAAGCACATGGCCCAAGCAAAGGAACAAGCCTTGTTGGATAGATATTCATAATAACCTAGAAATCCAACTCAAGACACAATGTGGAAACAAAGAAACCAATTAGCAATGTGTGGATCACATAGGGATGTTCCTTGAACATCCAACATCACTTCCATACACTTCTTTCATACTATCATGCCATCAACAACCATCGTAAACCAAATAGGTATATAAAACTCTATTCAAGAAACATAGAATACATAACCAAATGATGTAACATTTGTAGAATAGCTTGCAGACCACTTCTATTGGAAGTTTGAGGAGATTGTCATTGGTGATGCTTGTTGGCAACATGAGCATGGAGAATGTACATAACATATAATACAGTGTTTTCATTGATGTCAAAATTTTTGTCGACTAATCTGCTTAATCTTAATATATTTCTAATGTCTTGAAGAAGTCATTTATGCAAAGAGACTTGGTTCAGAAAATTCAATGGTGTGAAAATTTGACTAAGTGTCAAAATTGCCAGTTTAGGGTTATAGTGTACCAGTTTTTTGGTTTGCACCATTCCACAAAGGAAGATTTTTCTCTACACTTTTAACCTAATTTTTTTGGTTGTTAGAAGAATCTAAACCCAATATTTCATCTAGTTTAGTGAAGTATTTTGGGAGATATGAATGATAGAGTTCATTTTGGCATTTCACAGTCATTTCCTGTACAGTGTGTTGGTGTAGGATATTTTGCACTTCTCTACGGATGAGTCTTGTTAAACAGGCGTAGGACAACTGAGAGGGGGGTGAATCAATTGTCACAAAATTCAAACTTAAGACTTCAACGCTTATCAATTCCACAACCACACTTATTTGTTATTAAGTAAGAGCATGAAACACAAATAACATAAAGTAAATCAACACAATGAACACCATATTTTTACGTGGAAAACCCAATAAGGGAAAAACCACGGTGAGGATTAACTCACAATATAAAGTGATTATAAAACTAAATATAGAGGCTCACTGCCAAGGGCTCACTACCCAGAAGATGACTCACTATCCAAATACAAAGGCTTGCTACCTACAGAAAGGACTCACTGTCCAACAGGCAGGCTCACTGCCTACAGATATAAAAGAGAACAAAAGATCCACCACAACAATTAACACACATCCACAGCTTTGAATAAGGATTGTAGAAACATTTATCTCACTTCCTTCAGGAATCCAACACAATAAATACCTATTGTCTCAACTCACTCACACACACACTTATGCTCTTATGATTTGTGGCTCACCGTCACTTTGCATCACTCTGTCATACAATTCTTCACAATTCGACTTGCTTTTATACCATCCTCAACCTTATAAACTTTCTCCAAGGTCGAACACAAATAACTCATTTCATAAATTCAAATTAGGTCAGAAACTCAACATTCCCATGGTGGAAAGGAATGAGAGTGGACCAATAAAAACATTTTTCAAGATAAAAAATAATCTCTCGAATCAACCACATGCTTCCTTAATTAAATTTTATTCTTTGAATGAAGTGTAAACACCAGGTCGGCCAAACCTAATGAAAACACAAATGAACATTGATGTACACGCTTCCCAACAAGAAGATGACACGCGAACTCCACAACACGCTTTATTATGGGCGAGAATACATCTCAGATTTCTTCAGATACATCCGTAGCAAATGTAATGTGCTTCAAATTCTGAACACCTTTCACCAGTCCATCCAGACTATGCAAACTCATACTAAAACACTGAAACATGACTTTTGGATCACCAAACTTCAACCTTCTTTTCCAAAACCCAGAGAACACCATCTCAAGACATATCCTAGATCTGAAAGATCTGAAACAAAATAGCGGAGGACTATGAAGTAGAAACATTTCTCTCAGTCCACAAAAGATCAACTCTGCTAGAACAATTCACACATCAGTGAACATAACTTTCAAGCACTATCACACCATAAGCTAAAACTCAAGATATAACACCACAAGATCACCATTATCAAATATTCAGATCCACACAAGCATAGGATCAACATAGGAGAAACACAGAGCACATACCAGAGCACATTCAAAACACATTCATCACTCTGAATTCTCTTCTTTATTAATTTTATCAAAATCACTTGGAAACTCATCAACATAGCACATCTGCAATGACATAAAGATAGCTCCATGTACTCACAACATCTCAACAACATCTCAATTATACATGTACAATCTGCAACATACTAAATTGTGTTGATATCAATGACAACACCACCAGACTAGCTCATACTTGCAACAATCTCCCCCTTTGTCATTGATGGCAACATATAATGTGAAAAACCATCAAAGATAACTTTTTACACAATATCCCAAGAGAACACCTTCTCTTCTACTACAACTATTTTTCACATGACTTTCTCTCCCCCTTTGACATCAATGGAAAAGACCAACAACTCTGGTTTCTCCCACTTAGGAGTACACTCATACTACAACAATGAAAACCTTTTCTACTCCCCTTGTGGAGTAGACCCATTTATCATTCTAGATAAATAAAGAATATGTGAATTCACTCAACTGATGCACCTTCATGTGCACTTAGATCGGAGGGCCAATGACCCCCAACCTCTCCCTAAGATGCTCAAAAGTATCCTTCAGAAGAGCCTTAGTAAATATGTCTGTAATTTGTTCCTTTGTTGTCACATACTCCAATCTGAATTCATTCTCCAACACTTTTTCTCTCAAGAAATGATATTTGATAGATATGTGTTATGTTTTTGAATGCATAACCGAGTTCTTTGAAAAAAAAAATTCACTTGTGCTGCATAGAAAACAGAAACAGGATCATCACATATCACTCTAATGTCTTTCAGAGTTTGCTTCAACCATAAAACTTGTGTGCAGCAGGATGGTATAGCAATATATTCTGCCTCTGTAGTGGATAAAGAAATCAAGTCTTTCTTTTTACTCAACCATGAAACTAATCTTCCACCAAGAAAGAAAGCACCACCACTAGTGCTCTTCCATTCATCTACACATACAGCCCAATCAGCATCAGTCTAAGCACTCAGGGTGAAATCATCACTCTTAGGATACCATAATCCATAATCCAGTGTACCTTTAAGATATCTAAATATCCTCTTTACAGTTGTAACATGTCCTTCTCTAGGATCTACTTGGAATCTGGAAACTAAACATACTACATGCATAATACCTGGTCTAGTAGCAGTAAGATACAATAGTTCGCCAATCATAGATCTGTATTTTCTCTAATCAGTCTTAGCAGATTCATCATCTTTGCTCAGTTTACATCCGGTTACCATAGGAGTACAAACCGGTTTGGAATCATCCATCCCAAACTTCTTGAAAAGCTCTTTTACATACTTAGATAATGAAATGAATATCCCTTTATCAGTTTGATTCACTTGTAGATCAAGGAAGAAATTCAATTCTCCAATCATAGACATCTCAAATTCTTTTTAAATCTCCTCAGAAAATTTTTAACACATGCCTTCATTTCCACCAAAAATGATATCATCAACATATACAACTACTATCAACATTTTGTTACCACACACTTTGAAGTAAATATTGTTGTCAGTAGAGCCTTTGTTGAATCCTTGCTTTGTCAGGTATCTGTCCAATCTTGCATACCAAGCTCTAGGAGCTTGCTTCATTCCATACAACACCTTCTTCAACTTACAAACCATGTCCAGTTTGTCAGATAACTGAAACCCTTCAGGTTGTTCCATGTACACTTCTTCCTCCAATTCACCATTCAAAATTTTTGACTTAACATCCATCAATACACTTTGAAGTCCTTGTGGGCAGAAAATGCCAAAAACATCCTAATAGCTTACATTCTAGCCACAAGGGCAAATGTCTCTTCAAAATATATACCTTCCACTTGTGAATATCCCTTGCATACAAGTTTTTCCTTATTCCATACAACTTCTCCACTTTCATTTAGCTTATTCTAGAACACCCATTTCGAGCCAATCACATTTTTTATTCACAGGCCTAGGGACTAATTCCCATGTCTAATTCTTTTCTATTTACTGCAACTATTCTTTTATTGCTCTCATCCAGCTTTCATCTTCACATGCTTCGCTTATAGATTTAGGTTCAATTTTAGAAAGTAGACACAAATTTACCTCGACTGCAACTCTGCTTGTTGTTTTCACACCTTCACTCTTATTTCCAATTATATATTCCTCCGGATGATTCTTCTATACATACTTAGGAGTCTTAACAACAGATTCCAGCTCATTCTCTTCTTCTTCTTCCATTTGTTCTTTCTCTTCTTCTTCCTTCTCCTTATTATCCTCGGGTACATGTCCATAGATAGGATCATCAATTTCATCTTCACTTATCTCAATAGGTTAGTGTATGTCTTCATCAACTTTCACATTAGCACTTTCAACAATCTTTCTCAATCTTTTATTAAAGCATTTGTATGCTTTTCTAGTAGTAGAGTATCCAAGAAATATTCCTTCATCACATCTAGCACCAAAATTTCCAAGATTTTCATCATCCCTTTTAATATAACATCTGCTTCCAAATACCTTGAAATACTCCACAGTAGGAGTCTTACCAGTCCATAACTCAAAAGGAGTCTTTGTGTTGTTGTATCTGATATGAACTCTATTAAGAACATAAACAGCAGTGTGTATCACCTCTCTCTAGTACACATCCAGTACATTTGATTCTTTCATCATGGTTCTAGCAGCTTCCTGTATTGTCTCATTTTTCCTTTCAACTACTTCATTCTATTGAGGGGTTCTCGGAGCAGAAAACTATCTTCTTATGCCATGTTGTTCACATAATGCATTAAATTCACCAAAAGTGAATTCTCTACCTCTATCATATCTCAAACACTTGATTTTCAAATTTACTTCATTTTCCACTCTTGCTTTGAATACCTAAAACCTATCCAGAGCCTAAGTCTTTTCTCTAAGAAAAGCAACCCATGTCATTTGAGTATAATCATCAATAAGCAGCATGAAATACCTGTCACTATTTAGACTTCCAATTCTAGTCAGACCAGAGAGATTAGTATGAACTAACTCCAGCATTCCGGTAGTAGAGTGCTATTTTCCCTTAAAGTTGCATCTTGTTTCTTTCCCCAATTGACAACTTCTACAACTAGCATTAGCGGGTCTTGTAATTCTATGCAGCCCTCGAACAATCTCCTTTGAACTGATTTTGACCAGGTTATCAAAATTTACATGTCCCAATCTTTGATTCCATAACCAACTTTCACTAATTTGAGATACAAGGCATGAACCATCAACTCCCTTAAGCCGATAGATGTTTCCATGAGTTCTTCCAGCAACAACCATATCTCCATTTCCATATCCTTTTCTGATTTCACAGGTATTATTCTAAAACACATGTTTAAAATAATTGCTACACATCTGACCAACACTCAGAAGGTTATTCCTCAAACCCTTCACATAATATACATCATAAGTATTGTGCACTCCTTAAAAACTAATAGAACCTTTCCCACAAATCTGAGCTTCTGATTCATCACCAAACATAACTAAACAACCATCATATTTCTCAAGTTTAGTGAACTTACTCTTATCTCTGATCATGTGATTAGAACGTCCACTATCAATTACCCAGTAGTCTTCATCTTGTCTTGCATGAAAATCTAAAACCAAAGTACCTTCCATCCTATTCCTCTTATTCTCCAAAGCCTTCTTGCTTACACATTTTCCAAGGTTAGTGGATACAGATTTACTTTCCAAAGCTAAGAATAAGCATTCACTATCATCAACCTCATTCTCATATTTATCATTAGAAATTCCTACTTCTTCTTTAACATAGTACAGTTTCTTATATTTCTTATCCTTTCAATCCTTGTTCTTCTTCTGTAAAACTCTATTCAGACATCTTGAAGCATAAGGACCAATATTACCACAACTGAAACATTTAAAGGGAAACATACCTTTATACTTTATGGTACCTTTCTTCAACTTCTTGGTGAAGTTTACTTCCAACTCATCATCACCATCACTATATGATTCATCTTCAATCTTCATTTCCTTAAATTTCTTTTATGTCTTTTCTTCTATCTTGTCTTCTTTTCAGAACTTTCTCATCTCAAATGCTTGCAAGGTATCAAACAACTATTCTAAAGTACACTTCTTAGGATCATACATTTCTTCAATAACTAAGATTTTATCGCTATAGCAATCCGGTAGAGTGGTCAGGATCTTCTCAATTATATCTTCATCTGATATTTTTCCTCCTTGATTTCTAACTTCATTTGCAGTTAGTTCAACCCTCTGAAAGAAGCTTGTAAATTCTTCACCTTCTTCCATTTTTAGATTTACAAATCTGCACTTTGCCACCAGCGTCTTTGTCAATTTCACTCTTTCATTTTCCTTCATACATGTCTTCCAACTTCTTCCAGACTTCATATGTCGTATCCAAAGAAATAACCTTAGCTTGCTCATTTTTAGATAAGCCACTGCAAATAGCATATGTTTCCTTCTCATTTTCTTTCGAAGCAGAAATCTCATCTGCAGTAGTAAAACCACCAGACGGGGGTGTATACTTTGTCTCAACAACCTTCCAAGTCTTGAAACCAAGAGAGATAAGATATCCTTTCATCTATCCCTTCCAATAATTGTAGTCACTTCCATCGAACATAGGGATCACCAACTTTTGCGCCATCGAATCTTCCTTAAGCAGTTAATCTCTACACCAAGGAACCAAAGCTTTGATACCAATTGTTAAATAGGTGCGGGACAACTAAGAGGGGGGGTGAATCAGTTGTCACAAAATTCAAACCTAAGACTTCAACACTTATCAATTCCACAACCATACTATTCTTTTGTTAAGAGCATGAAACACAAATAACATAAAATAAATTAACACAATGAACACCAAATTTTTACATGGAGATCCCAATAAGGGAAAAACCACGGTGAGGGTTAACTCACAATATAAAGTGATTATAAAACTGAATATAGAGGCTCACTGCCAAGGGCTCACTACCTAGAAGAGGACTCACTGTCCAAATACAAAGGCTCACTTCCTACAGAAAGGACTCACTGTCCAACAAGGAGGCTCACTGCCTACAGATACAAAAGAGAACAAAAGATCCACCACAACAATTAACACACATCTGCAGCTTTGAATAAGGATTGCAGAAACCTTTAGCCCATTTCCTTCAGGAATCCAACACAATAAATAACTGTTGTCTCAACTCACTCAAACACACACTTCTACTCTTATGATTTGTGGCTCACTTTCATCACTTTGCATCACTTTGTCATACAATTCAACTTGCTTTTATACCATCCTCAACCTTAGAAACTTTCTCCAAGGTCGGACACAAATACTTCATTTCATAAATTCAAATTAGGTCGGCAACTCAACATTCCCACGGTAGAAAGGAATGACAGTGGACCAATAAAAAAAAAATCAAGATCAAAAATAATATCTTGAATCAACCACACGCTTGCTTAATTAAATTTTATTCTTCAAATGAAGTGTAAACACCAGGTCAGCCAAACCTAATGAAAACACAAATGAACATTGATGTACACGCTTCCCAACAAGAAGATGACAAGCAAACTCCACAACACACTTCATTATGGGCGAGAATACATCTCAAATTTCTTCAGATACATCCACAGCAAATGTGATATGCTTCAAATTTTGAACACCTTTCACCAGTCCATTCGGATTGTAAAAAATCATACTGAAACACTGAAACATGACTTCCAGATCACCAAACTTCAACCTTCTTTGCCAAAACCCATAAAACACCATATCAAGACATATCGTAGATCCACAAGATTTGAAACAAAATAGTGGAGGACTGTGGAGAAAAAAACATCTCTCAGTCCACAAAAGATCAACTCTACTAGAACAATTCACACACTGGTGAACGTAACTTTCATGTACTATCACACCAAAAGCTAAAACTGAGGATTTATCACCACAATATCACCATTATCAAATATTCAAATATGCACAAGCATAGGATTAACATAGGAGAAACACAGAGCACATACCAAAGCACATTCTGAACACATTCATCACTCTAACTTCTCTTCTTTATTAATTTTCTCAAAAGAACTTGGAAACTCATTAACACAGCACATCTGCAATGACATAAAGATAGCTCCATGTATTCACAACATCTCAGCAACATCTCAACTATACATGTACAATCTGCAACATACTGAATTGTGTTGATGACAACACCACCAAACCATATCATACTTGCAACAATCTCCCCCTTTGTCATTGATGGCAACATATGATGTGAAAAATCATCAAAGACAACTTTTTATACAATATCCCAAGAGAACATCTTCTCTTCTACTATAATTTTTTTCACATGATTTTATCTCCCCCTTTGACATCAATGGCAAAGACCAACAACTTTGGTTGCTCCCCCTTAGGAGTACACTCATACTACAACAATGAAAACCTTTTCTACTCCCCCTGCGGAGTAGACCCATTTATCAGTCCAGATAAATAAAGAATATATGAATTCACTCAACTGATGCACCTTCATGTGCACTTAGATCGGAGGGCCAATGACCCCCAACCTCTCCCTAAGATGTTCAAATTTGTCCTTCGGAAGATACTTATTAAATATGTCTGCAATTTGTTCCTTTGTTGTCACATACTCCAATCTGACTTCATTCTCCAACACTTTTTCTCTTAGGAAATGATATTTGATAGATATGTGTTTTGTTCTTAAATGCACAACTAGGTTATTTGAAATGTTTATTGCACTTGTGTTGTCACAAAAAATAGAAATAGGCTCATCACATATCACTCCAATGTCTTTCAAGGTTTGTTTCATCCACAAAACCTGTGTGTAGTAGGATGTTGTAGTAATATATTATGCATCTGCAATGGATAAAGAAACTGAGTCTTGCTTTTTACTCAACCATGAAACTAATCTTCTACCAAGAAAGAAAGCACCACCACTGGTACTCTTCCGGTCATCTTCACATCCAGCCCAATCAGCATCAGTCTAAGCACTCATGGTAAAATCATCACTTGTAGGATACCATTATCCATAATCTAGTGTACCTTTAAGATATCTAAATATCCTCTTTACAACTGTAACATGTGCTTCTTTAGGATCTGCTTGGAATCTGGCAACTAAACATACTGCATGCATTATATCTGGTCTAGTAGCAGTAAGATACAACAATTCGCTAATCATAGATCTATATTTTCTCTTATCAGTCTTAGCAGATCCATCATCTTTACTTAGTTTACATCCGGTTACCATAGGAGTACAAACCGGTTTGGAATCATCCATCCCAAACTTCTTCAACAACTCTTTTACATACTTAGATTATGAAATGAGTATCCCTTTATCAGTTTGATTCACTTGTAGACCAAGGAAAAAATTCAATTCACTAATCATAGACATCTCAAATTCTTTTTGAATCTCTTCAGCAAACTTTTTACACATGCCTTCATTTCCACCAAAAATGATATCATCAACATATACAACTATTATCAACATCTTGTTACCATGCATTTTGAAGTAAAGATTGTTGTCAGTAGAGCCTTTTTTGAATCCTTTCTTTGTCAGGTATCTGTCCAATCTTGCATACCAAGCTCTGGGAGCTTGCTTCAGTCCATACAACACCTTCTTCAACTTACAAACCATGTCCAGTTTGTCAAATAATTGAAACCCTTCAGGTTGTTCCATGTACACTTCTTCCTCCAATTCACCATTTAGAAATGTTGACTTAACATCCATCTGATAAACTTTGGAGTCCTTGTGGGCAGAAAATTCCAAAAATGTCCTAATAGCTTCCATTCTAGCCATAGGGGCAAATGTCTCTTCAAAATCTATACCTTCAACTTGTGAATATCCCTTGCATACAAGTCTTGCCTTATTCCATACAACTTCTCCACTTTCATTTAGCTTATTCTGGAACACCCATTTCGAGCCAATCACATTTTTATTCACAGGCCTAGGGACTAGTTCCCATGTTTGATTCTTTTCTATCTATTGCAACTCTTCTTCCATTTCTCTCATCCAACTCTCATCTTCACATGCTTCACTTACATATTTAGGTTCAATTTTAGAAAGTAGACACAAATTTACCTCGGTTGCAACTCTGCTTCTTGTTTTCATTCCTTCACTCTTATTTCCAATTATCTATTCCTCCAGATGATTCTTCTATACATAATTAGGAGTCTTAATAGCAGATTCCAGCTCATTCTCTTCTTCTTCTTCTTCCATTTTTTCTTCTTTCTCTTCTTCCTTCTCCTTATTCTCCTCAAGTAAATGTCCATAGATAGGATCATCAATTTCATCTTCACTTATCTCAATAGGTTTGTGTATTTCTTCATCAACTTTCACATTAGCACTTTCAACAATCTTTCTCAATCTTTTATTAAAGCATTTGTATGCTTTGCTAGTAGTAGTGTATCCAAGAAGGATTCCTTCATCACATCAAGCATCAAACTTTCCAAGTTTTTCATCATCTCTTTTAATATAACATCTACTTCTAAATATCTTGAAATACTTCACAGTAGGAGTCTTACCAGTCCATAACACAAAAGGAGTCTTTGTGTTGTATATAATCTAAACTCTATTAAGAACATAAACAGCAGTGTGTATCACCTCTCTCTAGTACACATCCGGTACATTTGATTCTTTCATCATGGTTCTAGCAGCTTCCTGTATTGTCCTATTTTTCCTTTCAACTACTCCATTCTGCTGAGGGGTTCTCGGAGCATAAAACTATCTTTTGATGCCATGTTGTTCACAGAATGCATTAAATTCACTAGAAGTGAATTTTCCATGTCTATTAGATCTCAAACACTTGATTTTCAAATTTACTTCATTTTCCACTCTTGCTTTGAATACCTTAAACCTATCCAGAGCCTAATTTTTTTCTCTAAGAAAAGCAACCCATGTCATTCAAGTATAATCATCAATAAGCAGCATGAAATACCTGTCACCATTTAGACTTACAGTTCTATTCGGACCAGAGGGATCAGTATGAACTAACTCCAACATTCCGGTAGGAGAGTGCTCTTTTCCCTTAAAGTTGCATCTTGTATGTTTCCCCAATTGACAACTTCTACAACTAGCATTAGCGGGTCTTGTAATTCTAGGCAGCCCTTGAACAATTTCCTTTGAATTGATTTTGAAAAATTTATCAAAATTTACATGTCCCATTCTCTGATGCCATAACCAACTTTCACTGATTTGAGATACAAGGCATTGACCATCAACTCCCTTAACCTAATAGATGTTTCCATGATTTCTTCTTCTAGCAACAACCATATCTCCATTTCCAGATCCTTTTCTGATTTCACAGGTATTATTATGAAACACAAGTTTAAAACCCTTGCTACACATCTGACCAACACTCAAAAGGTTATGCCTCAAACCCTTCACATAATATACATCATCAGTACTATGCACTCCATGAAAACTAATTGAACCTTTCCCATAAATCTTACCTCTTGAATCATCACCAAACATAACTAAGCCACCATCATATTTCTCAAGTTTAGTGAACTTCCTCTTATCTCCAATCATGTGATTAGAACGTCCACTATCGATTACCCAGTAGTCTTCATCCTGTCTTGCATGAAAAGCAGTAACCAAAGTACCTTCCATCCTATTACTCTTATTCTCTAGAGCCTTCTTGCTTACACATTTTTCAAGGTTAGTGGATACAGATTTACTTTACAAAGCTAAGAATAAGCATTCACTATCATCAACCTCATTCTTAGATTCATTAGAAATTCTTGCTTCTTCTTTAACATAGTACAACTTCTTATATTTCTTATCATTTCTATCCTTATCCTTATAATCCTTGTTCTTCTTATGTTCAACTCTATTCGGACATCTTGAAGCATAAGGACCAATATTACCACAACTGAAACATTTAAAGGGAAACATATATTTATACTTTCCGGTACCTTTCTTCAACTTCCTGGTGAAGTTTGCTTCCAACTCATCATCACCATCACTATCCAGTTCATCTTCAATCTTCATTTCCTAAAATTCCATTTCTATCTTTTCTTCTATCTTGTCTTCTTTTTGGAACTTTCTCATCTCAAATGCTTGCAAGGTGTCGAACAACTATTCTAAAGTGTACTTCTTAGGATCATACATTTCTTCAATAACTGAGATTTTATCACTTTATCAATCTAGTAGAGTGATTAGGATCTTCTCAATTATATCTTCATTTGATAGTTTTCCTCCTTTATTTCTAACTTCATTTGCAGTCAGTTCAACCCTTTGAAAGAAGCTTGTAAATTCTTCACCTTCTTCCATTTTCAGATTTACAAATATGTGCTTTGCTGCCAGCTTCTTTGTCAATTTCACTCTTTCATTTCCTTCATACATGTCTTCCAACTTCTTCCATACTTCATATGCAATATCCAAAGAAATAACCTTAGCTCGCTCATTTTTAGATAAGCCACTACAAATAGCATACATTTCCTTCTCATTTTCTTCATAAGCAGAAATCTCATTTGTAGTAGTAAGACCACCAGACAAGGGTGTATACTTTGTCTCAACAGCCTTCCAGGTCTTGAAACCAAGAGAGATAATATATCTTTTCATTTGTCCCTTCCAATCATTGTATTCAATTCCATCGAACATAGGGATCACCAACTTATACACCATCGGATCTTCCTTAAGCGATTAAGCTCTACACCAAGGAACCAAAGCTCTGATACCAATTGTTAAACATGTGCAAGACAATTGAGAGGGGGGGTGAATTAGTTGTCACAAAATTCAAAATTAATACTTCAACACTTATCAATTCCACAACCACACTATTTTGTTATTAAGTAAGAGCATGAAACACAAATAACAGAAAGTAAATCAACACAATGAACACCAAATTTTTACGTGGAAAACCCAATAAGGGAAAATCCACAATGAGGGTTAACTCACAATATAAAGTGATTATTAAACTAAATACAGAGGCTCACTGCCAAGGGCTCATTGCCCAGAAGAGGACTCACTATCCAAATACAAAGGCTCATTGCCAACAAAAAGGACTCACTGTCCAACTGGGAGGCTCACTTCCTGTAGATACAAAAGAGAACAAAAGATCCACCATAACAATTAACACACATCCACAGCTTTGAATAAGGATTGTAGAAACCTTTAGCTCGTTGCCTTTAGGAATCCAACACAATAAAGAATTGTTGTCTCAAATCACTCACACACACACTTCTACTCTTATGATTGGTGGCTCACTTTTGTCACTTTCCATCACTCTATCATACAATTCTTCACAATTTGGCTTGCTTTTATACCATCCTCAACCTTAGAAACTTTCTCCAAGGTCGGCCACAAATACCTCATTTCATAAATTCAAATTAGGTTAGCAACTCAACATTCCCATGGTGGAAAGGAATGACAGTGGACCAATAAAAAACATTTTTCAAGATAAAAAATAATATCTCAAATCAACCACATGCTTCCTTAATTAAATTTTATTCTTCGAATGAAGTGTAAACACCAGGTCATCCAAACCTAATGAAAATACAAATGAACATTGATGTACATGCTTCCAAACAAGAATATGACATGCAGACTCCACAACATGCTTCATTATGCACGGGAATACATCTCAGATTTCTTCAGGTACATATGCAACAAATGCAATATGCTTCAAACTCTGAACACCTTTCATCAATCCATCCAAACTGTAAAAACTCACACTAAAACATTGAAACATGACTTATGGATCACCAAACTTCAACCTTCTTTGCCAAAACCCAGAGGACACCATCTCAAAACATATCCCAGATCTGCTAGATATGAAACAAAACAATGGAGAACTGCGGAGCATAAACATTTATCTCAATCCATAGAAGATCAACTCTGCTACAACAATTCACACACTGATGAATGTAAGTTTCATGTACTATCACACCAGAAGCTAAAACTCAGGATATATCACCACACGATCACCATTATCGAATATTCAGATATGCACAAGCATAGGATCAACATAGGAGTAACATGGAGCACATACCGAAGCATATTCATCACTCTAACTTCTCTTCTTTATTAATTTTCTCAAAAGAACTTGGAAACTCATCAACACAACACATCTACAATGACATAAAGATAGCTCCATGTACTCACAACATCTCAACAACATCTCAGCTATACATGTACAATCTTCAACATTAATGACAAAACGACTAGAGTAGCTCATACTTGCAACAAGTCTTTGATGTTGTGGTGTTGAAGATAAGTTGCTAGATGTCAGATGAGTATGAATTCTAGATGGTATCATTTTTTTTAGGTCCACATGTTACTAATTGGGTGAACAGTTGAAGGATATTTGTTTAGGTCCTATGGTGTGCCAACCTAACACGTTTGATGTGTATATGAAGGACTAATGTGTGTTGCACTTTTATATAGGATCTATTTTAGGTCCATCCCAACCCATCTTAAGGAGTTTTTAATTTTGGATTGTGGTGTGAAGTTTGGTTGAAATGTTTTGGAGTCAAAAATTTGAATTTTGCATGTTACATCCAATTAGGCTAACCTAATTGATGTTGCACTTGATGTTGATATATATGCTAGATTGTTTTCAATGTCTTATATGTAGATATAAGTATGTGAGATAAGTGATGTGAATCAATCAAAGTAGAGATAAGTTGTGAATGTTGAGATCAAAATTGTGCAAATGTAGAGCAGAGCAGATGATTGATCTAGATCAATGTGAAGTTTGATACTATACTTCATTGGAACTATATTCCAACATATTGTATATGCTTTTATAACAATTCAAAATAGGTTGTGAACCATCCCTTTCTCTTCTATCTTTTTCTCTTTGGACAATGAGTCCACCTATAGTGATCATTTCTATAATATACTATAATCGGTTATAATATATTATGAGCTAATCTCATCGTGGTTTTTCCCATTTTGGGTTTTCCACGTAAAAATCCTAGTGTTCATGTGTTATGTGATGTTGTGGATGTTTTCATGCTTTATTTCCTTATTGTGGTTGAATATTCTTTGGTAATTGGATGGCTAATGTCTAAATGGTTTAATAGAATACTAATTGACCCCGCCTCTTAGTATTATGAGTGTTCAACAATTGGTATTAGAGCTTGGATCCCTAGAAGGAGCTTGACTGTTTTGAGTAGATCTTGGAGATTGAACACATGGCTGATAGAAATTTCCCTACTCCTCCAAAAGAGATTCCTGCTATTGGATACACAGAAGAATATTGCATACTTGAAAAATATGGAGAACTCAAAGTTGATCTTGAATATCTTGACAAAGTTGAAGGTGAAAACAGAGATATAAAGGAAAATGTTAAAGAAGAAAATGAATGCATCAGAAAATTGAGAGAGAAAATCAAGAAATTCAAAGAAAGGTATAAGGAAGTTAGTGAGTAGTTGAAACAAAGAAATGAATCCATCACTTGTTTGAAAGTGTAAGTTGAAGAAAAGAAAAGAGTTGAGGAATTTCTAAATGCAATGGTGAAAAGAAAATCTGATAAATGCATGAGGCTTGAACAAGAAGTGCTAAACCTAAGAGCAGATTTGGAGAAAGCAAGAAGTCATGAAGATAAATTCAAGAAAAGTTTTGCAATGCTTGATGAGTTGACTGTAGGTCAAAAATCATCCAAAAACAAAGATGGTTTAAGATTTGAAAAAGGTCAAAGCTCAAAATCAAATCAGACACCTAATGTAAAACATATCAATGAACCAAAGAAGACTGAAGACAAGAAGAACAATGGAAAGATTTGGAATCAAATAAATAATGCTAGAAGACCTCCGGTTAGACAACTAAATTCTCAAAGGTACCCATCTTTCAATGGTATTTATTATTCTTGCAATAAATTTGGACATAGAGCAATGGAATGTAGAAGCAAAGTGAATCAAAATATTCCATCCTTTACTGGTCAATGCTTTACATGTAAGAAAATTGGTCATAAAGCAAATGAGTGTAGAATTCAAATGATAAATGTATGTAATAATGGTAGAATGATTCAACCTTTCAATGGTTATTGTTATACATGCTATGGATTTGGACACAAAGCTAATCAATGTAGATCCAAGATGAATATTGTTCAAAAGAATATTGTATGTCACAATTGCAATAGACTTGGACATATTGCTAAGTTTTGCAAAATCAGAAACACAAGGAAGGATAATCTAGTAAAGAGGAATGAGCCAGTCAAAACGGTTGATCCAGTTGAAGTGAAGAAGGAAATGGAAAAAACTTAGAGAAAGAAGGAAGAGACAGAAGACAAGAGAGAATCCATACCACCCTCTGATGCAGATATTTCCTTTGAAAACTAAGCCAAGAGCTATAGCTTAGAGGGAGCATTAATGAATATCATTTGTCCCCCACTAGAAAAGATGTTCTGAAGCTACAACACAAAGATATGTGATGAAGAAAAACATGCTATATCTATTGGTGAAAATTGTGGAAGAAAATGTGTCAATAAGGAGATTTGCAGAGCTTGAGAAGTTGTTTGTGTATACAAAAAATGTGTTTCCATCTTTACCACTTGAAGCATTTATTGTAAAATTTTGGTAGATGAAAGGGTTATAAGAAAATTTTCCAGAGAAATTTCATTTCAAAAAGCATTCAAACATAAATAGAGCAACGAGAAGCAAATTTAGAATGCAAAAGGAAATTCAAAGTTTAGTGCATTGAAACCCTAATTTTGTGAAGCGAAGTAAAAAGGTATTTAGCAAATCTTGTGTGCCCTATTTTTTTAAAATACTTGTTTAAAAGAAGTTTGAATACATTTTGCAATGGATACTCTGAAGGTTGTCGAGGTTTTAGAGAAACCTCAACGTAAGTTCAAGAGATTTCCTACTAGAGCCATAAAAAATGACCCATTAGGCACACTCTCGCACATACCATATGGGGGTTTTGTTGAAATGCACAAGACAACTGAGAGGGGGGTTTAATCAGTTGTCACCTAAAACTTCAAATCTCATATTAACATTCAAATCCACATTCATTCATTAAAACCTTAAGTCTATTATGATGAATTAGCATGAAAAGAAAATAACAGAAACTTAAACAATTCAACACCAAACATAAGAGAACACCATATTTAAGTGGAAAACCTAAGGAGGGAAAAACCATGATGAGGATTAGCTCACAATATAGTAATATCAACACCAAATATAATAGGGCTCACTATCGGTAGGGCTCACTACCAAAAGAATAAAGGCTCGTGTTGCCAAAAGGCTCACTGGTTGAATAGAAAAGAAGATTAAGGAATGTTACATAGAGAAAATAATCTCAATGCAACAAGGAATCCACCATAATGACCTCTACACCTTTGTAGTTTGATTGAAGAATTGTAGCCACCTTTTGCTTGATGCATCCAATAAACTAACACTTGAAAGTTTGCACTACTCTACTCAATTTCGCACTCTACAACTCTGCACTTCCCATCATTTGCATCACACACATTTATTTCCATCTATCTTATTCTCCTTCAACAACTTAACTCATACTTATATTGTTTGCAACTCGAAAAACATCTTCAAGTCGGCCACAGATGCCTCACACTTACAAATTCAAAAATAGGTCGCCACTAAACATTCCTACGGTGGATAAGAATGAAAGTGGACCACAACACAACATATCTAAGTTATCCTAGTGGGTTGTGTTTAGTTATCCTCTACAAGAAGGTCTCACGATTGAGTAGGAGTAATGGCAGATGAAGGTAAGTTGAAGGTAGAAAAAATTAATGGGCATAACTATCTATTATGGAAGATGTAGATGGAAGACTATCTTTATCAGAAGGATTTATGGCATCCATTGGAAGGGAAATCCAAGAAACCATCAGCTATGTCTGATGAGGATTGGGATATTCTAGACAGAAAATTACTTGGCAATATTTGTTTATGCTTAACATAGTCGATAGTGTTTAATATTTCAATGGCAAAGACAATGAAAAATTTGATGTAGACCCTGGTGTAGTTATATGAAAAACCTTCTGCTTCGAATAAGGTTTTTCTTATGAAGCGTTCATTCAATATGAAAATGGTAGAAGGTGGGCCAATTTTTTATCATTTAAATGAGTTTAATACGGTTACCAATCAATTAAATTTTGTAAATGTAAACTTTGGTGAAGAAGTTAGGGCTCTTTTGATTCTGTGTTCTTTGCCTAAAAGCTAGAATAGCTTGGTAATGGTGGTTAGTAATTATGTTTCTAGTTCAAATACATTGAAATTTGATGATGTTGTTGGTGTGATTTTGAGGAAATTCATAGGAAAGCTCAGGTGGAACATCTACATCAAGTAGTGTTTTGAATGTGAAAAGTAGGGGCAGAACAAAGGAGAGAGGAAAGAATTCTAGAGGTTGTGAGAAGTCACAATGAAAATAAAAGGACAAGAGGTCCCAATTCAAAGAGAAGAAGGATTGTTGGTACTGTGGTAAGCCAGATCATTTAAAGAAAGATTGTTGGTCTCAGAAAAATAAAGGATACAAAAAGGAAGGAAATAAAGAATAAAATGTGGTAAGTAATAAATTTGATGAGGATGTTTTGATTCTTTCCCTTGATAATGTTGATGATTCTTGGACATTAGATTCAGGAGCTTCATTTCATGCCATTCCCCATAGAAGTTATTTTCTTAATTATGTCCAAGGGGATTTTGGGCTAGTTTATTTGGGAGATAATGAACTTTGTCTAATTGTTGTAAAGGGAGGAATCAAGATTAAGTTGCAGAATGGGAATCATTGGCTACTACATGAGGTAAGGAACGTTCCAAGGTTAAGCAAAAATTTAATTTTAGCAGGGCAACTAGATGATGAAGGTTGTGTTGTTACATTTAATGATAAAAATTGGAAGATTACAAAAGGTGCCTTAGTGGTAGAAAAAGGTGTGAAAGTAGGTACCTTATATCTTCGCATAGGTCATATTGTTCCTTCTACTTTAGTTGTTGTAGAGAAAAGTCAATGTTCAGGAACAGTTGTTGTAGTTCAACAGGAAGGAAATAAGGTAGTTGTTGTGGGTTCAGAAATAGTGTTATAGCATAATAGACTTGAACATATGAGTACAAAAGGTATGAAAATACTTCATTCAAAGAATGTTTTACTAAATCTTAAATGTGTTAATATGGATTTTTGTGAAATTTGTGTATGGAAAACAAAAGAGAGTTAGTTTTCTCAAGGATGGGAAGCAAAAGAAAGATGATAAATTGGAGCTTGTGTGTACGGATGTATGGGGACCAACTCAGGTATCTTCTCTTGGTGGCTCTTGGTATTATGTTACTTTTATTGATGATGCAACTAGGAAGGTATGGATTTATTTCCTTAGGTAGAAATATGATGTTTTTGAATGAGATAGGTAAAAATTTAAAATATCTCAGATCTGATAATGGTGGTGAGTATTGTAGAAAATAATTTGAAGATTATTGTTCCTCTAATGGTATTCATAGGCAGAAAATGGTTCCAAGGACTCCACGGGAAAATGGAGTGCTTGAGTGCATGAATAGAACAATAATGGAGCATGCACAGACTATGAGATTGCATATTGGGATACCTTTAAACATGTGGTAAGAGGTTATAAACACTGAGTTGTTTATTTAATTAATAGAGTTCCTTCTAATCTTTTGGCTTGTGGTATTCCAAAGGAAGCATGGATAGGTAAGAAGGTGAGTTATTCTTTTCTCAAAACCTTTGGTTGTGAAGCATTTGCAAATGTAGATTCAGAAAATAGAACCAAGCTTCATGCTAAGTCAAATAAATGTATATTTGTTGGATATGGCATTGATGAATTTGGTTATAGGCTTTGGGATTTGAAAATCAAAAAATGTAAGAAGCAGGGATTTCATATTCAATGAGAAAGTGTTGTACAAAGATCAGTTGCAACAGAATGAGAAGAAAGAAAATGATTATGTAGTGTCGGATGATACTCTGAACAGCGATGTTCCAATGGTTCCTCATGCTCCACAACAAAAGTAACAACAAATACCACAAACTCCAATGAATGTTAGACGATATTCAAGGATAAGTAGACCACCAGAAATATTTTCTCCCTATTTGTGTTCTATTTTATTAATTGATGTTGGTGAATCAAAATTTTATGATGAAGCTATGTAGGTGGATACCAAGGTTCAGTGGGAGCATGGAATGGAAGAAGAAATGGACTCTGATGTAGGAGCACCTAAACACATTTGTTAAAATCTGATCATTTGATGTTGGTCATAGGGTGAGTCTAGGGAATTTGGGGTGGTTTGAGTCAATTTATATTAAATAAGGTCTAAAAATACCATTTATGATGTATTTGGGTGATTTAGAGTTGTAGGAGTCAAGTTAGTAAAAGTTGCACAAAAAGATCTAATGTTGTCAATCAAAAAAATTGTAAAAAATTGCAACTTTCTAGGAATATGAGGGGTCTTAGAAGTTTGAAAGGTGGTTATATACATTAGATGGTTAGTTTTTGAATAGAATAAGTATAAAAGGCATTTGAAAGGCTTGAACATTGATTGATGAAGTTTGTACTGAAGCTTTCATAACAAATACAACATTAATTTTGCATATTTTTTTGTTATTCTGCATTTTCCAAGCACTGTACAACCTCGTACAATCTGTGATTGTTATGATCTTCATTGTGTTATGTAGTGGCATGGATTAACTTTATTTTGAAGCAATTTTGGGATATTTTCAATGAGATTGGAGGGATATTTCCTTAATTTTTTGAAACAGCCTATGTAAAGGCAGAGTAAGGGTTTGATTGGAGTCTTAATCATGTTTTTGTCATTCCACCTACTGTAGAAACATGTGCCTCAGTGGAATGACTTATTTTATGGTAGGAATATATGTTTCCATGGGTTTGTAGGTAGTGGAGTTGAGACTGTATGAATTGGATTGTTTCCCTAGGGCCAAACATGGTGTTTTTCATGTGAAAGAGAGGTGTTGTGATGTGGTTTTGATAAATGGTTGAAAGAATGATGTATGTAATGGTTTTCTGAGTTTTTTTAGGGTGTATTTGAAGTGTGGGATGCATTTTTTGGATAAGATAAGCCCAAGTGTTATGATTTTCAATAAACCCTAGGACTTTTGCAAGGAAATGGAGGGTTTTCTAGAACAGCACCTTAGAAGCCTTGAACTTGTGAATTGATCATGAAATTTAGAGTTTTGTATCACATTTTGTGACTGTCAAAAGAGTTTGATTGGTTATCTAGTGTTTGGGAGGTACTTCCTTTGTTAATTTGGGCTAATTTAGTAGCCTCAAAATAGGGCAGTCTATTGGTTTGCTATGTTGTTGTAAAGAATTCAATTGAAACCCTTTGGGATTGTTGTTTGGGAACTATGGTGAGACTAGATTGATGTTTTTCAGGCCTTTGTATGGCCTACTCTAAAATATATTGTGCAAGTTCAAGTTTGGAGGGCTACAAGCCTCTTGGAAAGAGTTTGGTTCAAATTGAGTGTTTTGTGTTCAAGGGAAGGTTTCCTTGATTGAGTTAGGTTATTTTGTGTTGGATTGTGAGTGTCAACCACCTTGCTTACATCAGACTCCTTGCTGAAAAATCAGACTTGGAACTTATGCAAGTTTCCTATAGGTAAATAGGCTTTACCAAATAAATGGGTTTATAGGCTAAAAGAGGAAGATGGAGGTAAGAAAAGATATAAAGGCAGGTTAGTTGTAAAAGGATTTGCAGAGAAAAAGGGCATTTATTTTGATGAAATATTTTCCTTGGTTGTTAAAATGACTTCTATTCATACTATTTTAAGTATTGTGGTTGTTGAAGATTTGCATTTAGAACAACTTTATGTTAAAATAGCCTTTCTCCATGGTGATTTGGAAAAGGAAATATATATGGAACAACCACAAGGATTTGAGTTCAAAGGTAAGGAGAAACTCTTGTGCAAAATGAAGAACATTTTAAATGGCTTGAAGCAAGCACCTCGACAATGATATATTAAATTTGATAGTTTGATGGTTGAGCATGGCTACAACCAGTGTAATTCAAACCATTGTGTTTACTTTAAGAGGTTAGATGATGATAGCTACATTATTTTATGTTTATATTTTCATGATATTCTTGTAGCAGGGTCTAACATGGATCACATAAGGGAGTTAAAAAAAAAAATAACAAATTCATTTGCTATGAAGGATTTGAGGGTAGCAAAACAAATCTTTGGTATGAAGATTACTAGAGATAGGAAAAAGAGAAATTTATTTTTATCTCAAGTTGATTATATTGAAAGGTGTTGTAGATATTTCATATGGAGAATGTAAAAGTTGTCTACACACCTTTTCCTAGTCATATCAAATTAACTAAGGATATGTGTCCAAAGACACAAGAGGAGGAAGACAAAATGTCCAAGGTACCATATGCTTTAGCTGTAGGAAGTTTAATGTATGTCATGGTATGCACGAGACCGGATATTGCACATGTAGGAGTTGTTAGCAAGTATATGAGTCATCTCGGAGTTTAGCATTGGAATGCAGTAAAATGGACTCTCAGGTATTTGAGAGGTACATCCAATAAATGTTTATGTTTTGGGGGCTCTAATACTAATTTAAAAGGCTATGTTGATTCAGATTTGGCAAGAGATATTGATACCAAGCGAAGTACCACAAGTTATGTATTTACAGTTGGTGGGACAACAGTGAGTTGGATTTCTCAGTTGCAAAAGGTGGTTGCTTTATCCACCATAGAGGTAGAGTATGTTGTTGCCACAAAGGCAACAAAAGGAGATGATATGGCTACAATTTTTTATGGAAGAGTAGGGAAAACAGTAGGCTGAAAGTTACTAGTTTACGGACAATCAAAGTGTTATACATCTTGCCAAGAATTCTTCCTTGCACTCAAAAACCAAAATACATATAGTTAAGATATCATTTTATTCGATCGGTGTCAGGGGAGAATTTGATCTCCTCTTTAGCTTTGGTTGGCCTTCAAGGTTAAATTTAAAAAAATTAGAACAACAAGTTCCAAGGTGCTTATTTCCAGTGGGAGTTGTAGGGGTAGAAGTGTTATGATCAGTCTCCAAGTGGGAGATGGTATGGAGTGGAGTCTGATCTGTCTCCAAGTAGGAGATTGTTGTGTTATGGAGACCAATCAGACCCAGATAAAATCTTCATCATTATCTTATTAACTAATTTGTTGCATGTAATAAATATTTTCCAACACTTGTATTTAAAATAATAGTTACAAACAATTATTAAATGTTGGAAATGATCAATTACAATATTTATTTAAAAGACAGTTGCAATGGTTATTGGTAACTTCCCATAGAATATGTTTTATTGGGTGCATGAGCCAAAACCAATGGTCACGCTTCATTTGTAATTAATGGTACATGTGTGGGAACATACTCCAATACTCAGATTCGAGTTTAAAGGGAAACAGATTGTGAAAACGCTAGCAAAAAATCATAGAGAAGTGGCTAGAAAAATGCAGGAAGTGTCGTGAGTACCTGTAGCAAAGATTGTGTAAAAACAACAATTGAAAAACA
Source organism: Sequoia sempervirens (assembly GCA_007258455.2). Taxonomy (NCBI): domain Eukaryota; kingdom Viridiplantae; phylum Streptophyta; class Pinopsida; order Cupressales; family Cupressaceae; genus Sequoia; species Sequoia sempervirens. The sequence continues at coordinate 115,043 of VDFB02280152.1, read as the reverse complement.
TGATGAAAAATATTGTTGTAGGTTGCAGATGTTGTTTCATGCTTTGTAAAAGTTATTTACTAAAATTTTGATATATATTGGACCCTCTGTTGGTGGACGTAGCCTGGACTTGGGTGAACCATGTTAAATCTTGGTGTTCTTTTGCTGTCCATTTTTCTAGGTTTTATAAATCTGCTATGTTTTTATATTTTTTCTACATTTTAATTGACAAGTTCTTACCTCCAATTCCTAAAACACTTATTTCACATACTGGTGAACATATCTCTCTGCACATTGATCTAGAAGCCCAAATTATGGATATAGAATCTCTGAACATGTCTTTTCAACATATCTAAACTACACAAGAATATCTTCAACCTAGAAGAAATGTGGAGAAAAACTAGAACATCTCTCTATAACTCAAAACAACACTACAACACATTGTTTTCTCTTTTTATTAAATTTTCTCAAAGGCACTTGAAAACCAAGCACCAAAGACATATCCACGTCATCTTCAACACTACAACATTTGTAGATAGAAGCTAATCAAAGCAACACTAGAGGTTAACACCAATAGCTTAACTAATGACAACATAATACAACAAATCAAAGCATAGATAACAAAAACTATTCATATTCAACACCAATCTCCCTCAACGCATACAGTTGGCATCAATGACAACACCAATCTGCACATGTATTTGCAACAATCTCCCCCTTTTTCATTGATGGCAACACATGATGTGAAAAACCATCAAAGACACAATAGCTCTGAGCATACTTGTTTCCTTTTCTCTTTACTCCCCCTAACTAACTTATCTTTTATGCATTTTTCTTTCCTCCTTTCTCATGACTCTCTCTCTCCCTTATTGCTTATTCTTTTTCATATGCTTCTCTCTCCCCCTATTTTTACAACTTTTTCACATGAATCTCTCTCACCTTTGGCATCAATGGAAAAAGATATAATGTTTGTACTATTTGATTATTTTCTTTTGACATTATACAACCTACTTATAACTGCTTTGCAATACTTTTCCTTTACTCCTCTGAATACTCCCCCTTAGAAGCACACACAAATCTTTATTATATCAACAATGCAATACCTACTCCCCTTGAGAGGTAGCCACCAACATTAGTCTAGAAAAATAATGAACCTTGATATCCATTGGACTGGTGCATCCCCTTATGCATCTAGTTCAAATAAGTAGGGGCAATAACCCCCAACTTCTCCCAGAGATACTCAAAAGTATCCTTACGAAGAGCCTTAGTGAATATATCAACAATCTGATCCTTTGTAGGCACATATTCAAGATTCACTTCATTCTCCACAACCTTCTCTCTCAAAAAGTGATATCTAATTGAAATATTTTTTATCCTTGAATGCATCACTAGATTCTTTGAAATGTTTATTGCACTTGTATTGTCACAAAAGATATAAATAGGCTCATCATAAACTACTCTAGTATCCTTCAATGTTTTCCTCATCCAAAACACTTGTGTGCAACAAGATGTTGCAATGTACTCAGCCTCTATAGTAGATAAAGAAACTAAATCTTGTTTCTTACTTAGCCATGACACCAATCTACATCCAAGAAAGAATGCACCACCACTTGTGTACTTTTTTTTTCATCCACACAAACAGCCCAATATGCATCTGTGTAAGCATTCAAAGTGAAATTAGTATCCTTTGGATACCACAAGCCATGATCTATAGTGTCTTTTAGGTACTTGAATATCCCCTTCACTGCTGCAACATGTGACTCTCTAGGATCTTCTTGAAATTTAGCCACAAGACAAACTGCATGCATGATATTTGGTCTATTAGCAGTTAGATATAGCAGTCCACCAATTATTGATTTGTACTTGCTCTAATCAGCCTTAGGGGATTCATCATTCTTGCTTAGTTTGCAACCAGTAACCATAGGAGTACATACCGGTTAGGAGTCATCCATTCCAAACTTCTTCAAACACTCTTTAACATACTTTGATTGTGAAATGAATATGCCTTTATCTATTTGATTTATTTGTAGCCCAAGGAAGAAACTCATCTCCCCAAACATAGACATCTCAAGCTCTTTTTGCATCTCATTTGCAGATTTTTTGCACTTGGCTTCATTTCCTCCAAATATTATGTCAGCAACATACACAACTACAATCAAGATTTGATCTTTTTCAACGTTAAAGTAAAGGTTACTATCGGTGGTAGCTTTATTGAATCCTTTCTGTATCAAATACTTATCCAACCTTACATACCAAACTCTAGGATTTTGCTTCAATCCATACAATGCCTTCTTCAATCTGCAAACCATATTAGGTTTATCTAATAATTGAAATCTTTCTGATTGTTCCATGTATACTTCTTCTTCCAACTCTCCTTTCAAGAAAGAAGACTTCACATCCATTTGATAAACTTTGAAATTCTTACGTGCTACAAAAGCTAAAAACATCTTGCTAGCTTCCATTCTATCCACCGAAGCAAATGTCTTAAAAATCTATTCCTTCAACTTTTGAATAGCCTTTACACACAAGCCTTGCTTTGTTCCTTACCACTTCTCCATTCTCATTTAGTTTTTTTCTAAAGACCCACTTAGATCGAATTATGTTTTTATTTGTTGGTCTTGGGACAAGTTCCCAAGTCTAATTTTTCTCAATATGTAGTTGTATACACCTAAAAATGGTCATCACCTTTAATTAATTAAATACTATCTATTTGATTAATATTCCAATTACGTATAAATAAATTCTCAATTTATTTATATTGTTCACCCTTCTCTAATTCTCCAAATCTAAAACATATTTTTCTAAATTAATTAAATAAACAAGGTTCCTAAACTTGTTTTATTTAATTAATCTTCACTAAATGGCCAATTAGGAATTAGAGCACATTTCTACAACTTTTTGTGCCACCTCACCAAGGTCACATGAAAATAAATAGCTCTAATTTTTAATAAGAATTATCTTCAACTCATTGCAAAAAGCACATGGCTCATTTCCTCCCACAATTCCACTAATTTTGGAGCATGTGACTTATTATTCCCACACTTCCACCCACTTTTGGAGCACATAATTTATTCCTCCCACACTTCCACCAATTTTGGAAGCAAATGGTCTTCTCTTCACACACTTGAATATTACATCCAAATGGCATGTTTCCCATTGGTCAAGAGATTCTTTCGGCATGTTGTCTTTGGTCAAGGGGACAAAATCTTGATTCTCTTCATCTTCACCATCCATTCTTCTTATTCGATCTGGACCATTGATTATTGCCACCTCACTATATGCTTGGAAAAGGCTATAAATACAACCCTTAGGCCTTGTATTTGGAATCCACATTTGAAGTAGAGTTATTATGTAGGTTTATCATTGGAGCTTGGAGCATTCTTGGAGTCTTATAGCTAGTTTTTACATCATGTTTTTCTTTGCATTTACATCTTAGCTTTAAATCTTGCATCATAGTTGCATTTTAGATTATTTCATTTTAAGTTTGCATTTGAGCATATGGAGTATCATGCATAGAATCATATAGATCACTACCATAGTATGCACCTCTGCTTATTCATTTATCATCAACATCATCCTTCACTCATCATAGCCTTCATCACCATTGTTTGCATATAGTTTCATTTAGGCATTAGATTAGCTTGCATGTTGAATACTAATCTCGTTTCTTAAGTTTCATTCTAATAGCCTTTGTGCACATAGAAATCTAAGAGCCAAAAAGGTTAAAAAGAATCATTTAAGAATAGAGGACAATGAGACGTTCTTGGAAGATTTATCTTTATTGCAACTTAGAATAGTTTACTTTTATTTGAATCTTTCAATATAAATCATTTCATTAAGGTTTGTGTTGATACTAACTTTGCACATTTCACACACACACAAAATGGTGCCCACCATGTGGCCTTGCCCTGTTTATTACTAACATGCTTGAAAATTTATGTTGATAGGTTCGAACGTGAGCCTTTTGGAGCCTTTTGTCTCTGTTTTGGTGCCTTTTGCTCATTCTGTGGCACTTCTTGCTAATTCTGGGGTGTTTCTAAGAGTTTTGCTGTCTTTTGTCTTTGTTTTGGCACCTTTGGGGTCCCAAATGGTGCCTTGTGCCTCTGTTTTGGCACCTTTTGTCTAATCTTAAAATGGTCATATCGTGGTCATACGAAGGTCTTTTTTGGAGTTTTTTTTGAAATGGGGTAGAATTTCATAAGCTATGCAATGGTGTAGGTGTTTCTCAACTTTTTTCACTGTTTTGGCACCTTTGATCTCTATTTTGGCACCTATTGTCTCTGTTTTTGTACCTTTTGCATAATTTTGGGCTGCTTTATCTCTGTTTTGGCGCCTTTTGTCTATGTTTTGGGGCCTTTTGCAGTTTCCAAAGGCTAATACTTTGTGTTATTGTTTTTCAAGTTTCCCAAAAATGCTTGTGAAAGACATTCTTATCAAACTATTGACATATTGTTGGGGCTAGAAATGATTTACTTGTTTCCTTTTGGTTAAGTTAGGAACATAGCTTGATTAAAAGGTTAATGAACATCATGTTTCCTTTTGGTTAAGTTAGGAACATATCTTAATTAACAGACTAACAGACACCATGTTTTTCATGCTTGACGGATGGTAGACATATGCTCTCCCCTTAACTGGGTGATCAAAAAGCTAGACCCATTCACTTTTTGTGTGCGAGTGTGAGTGGAGTATATGGCATGTGTTCTCTCTTTATTCATGTGGAATAAAGATTGATTGAACTACGGGTATACTTTCTCACTTTTGTTTATCTTAGCAGGCCTGCCTTGTGGTAAAAATTAATCACCCAAGGGAATGACCCAACCGGTAACACGCTAAAGTCAAGTGCATTTCTAGCCAGTATATAAGTGTGGATATCGAAACAAAGGCCAGTATCACATTGTTGGTTCTGACGAGAAGGGCATAAATAGTCTCTCACCGCATGGATCAATCCCTATGAATGGAAATTCCTTACTAAAACCCTTGTTGTAGTTTGGCCAAATCCTTAATCTATTCTTTGGTGTAGCAACAAGCATTGCGAAGGTATCCACATTCTCAAAATTCTTAGTAGACATGAAAAATATGCCATGGTAGATTCATGGGTATTGGTGCTTGGCTACCCCAAGAAGTGAGTGTCGTGGAGGGGAGCCAGTGGGGTCAAGCATCTAGTCATCCGCTAAGAAAAAGTGTGGTTGGGGTAAAACCCGTGTGGAATCCAAAAGAATATAGTCTTGCACAACCTTAGGAGTGTACATTGCTTGATGTATCTTTATCAAAGTGTTTTTAAAACAAAACATCACATGTCAAAAGTGAAAACCCTGATTTAGAAGTACATTCATTGAAACAAACAAGTATCCAATTAGAAAATCCAAGAAATCAAACCTTTGGGGGGGTATTTTTGCTATTTTGGAGTCATTTTGGGGGTTTATGAGAGTTTTGGAGCCTTTGGGGTCCCAAATGGCGCCTTTTGCTAGTCCTAATTTTCATGTGTTTGACATGTTTACTCTGAAATGGTGCCTTTTGTCTTTGTTTTGGTGCCTTTTGTCTCTGTTCTGGCACCTTTTGTCTCTATTTTGGCACCTTTTGTAAAACACAAAACAGTGACCTAGGTTCATCTCTCGTCTGGCAGTCAGTCTCCTCAGCAGTTTTCAACCATTCCTTAGGAAAAACAGAGTCTGAACATGCATGTTACCAAATGATTTCATGAAAGATTAAGATTCGGAAACCAAAGTCCAAACCTCAGTCCAAAAGAACATCAAAAATGTCTATCAATACTTTACGACTTTAGAGAGAGGTTGACCTTCAATTTCTACAAAAGAGCTTGCAAGAACAATCCTGAATTATACATATTTTACTACTATCAAAATCCAAGACTTTTCAAAAGATTTGAGTATCTCATTTCACAAGTTTGAACCAAAATTTCAAAACTTTCTCAAAGTCCAAAATCATTCCTTAGGTACCTTAGAATCTAAACTTGTTAAAATTAACCTCTACAAGTGGAGTTTTCCAACCTAAACCAAGATCTAACATCACAAAGTAGCAACATCATCAAATTTGTCACATCTTTGATTATTAGTCCTAGTTTCATCATCAGGATTTATCATTCTCTCATCATGAAACGAAGCTATATAGTCAAATCCAACCTAGTCTCATTAGAATTTGTCGTTGTAATCCTTGGTAATTTTCCAAAACCTAGATCAAAGTTTAGTCTAAACTATAACACTTGTATGCCCATTCAAACAAGGTTACAAAAACAAAAGCTCAAGGAAAAAGGACTTGAAAATCAAAAACATTGAAGAGTCAAATGTTGGAACCCCAACCATCGAAACTTCAAACATTGAAATCCCAACCATTGAAACTTCAATCATTGAGACTCAAAATAGTGAAACAAAAAACACCATGGCAGAGGCTGAAGAGAATCCTTTTCATGGACTCAACAACACTTATGGGGAAGAAATAACTGAAGAAGATATCCAACATGTTGAACAAAATCCCAATTTCCATAAGTGTTTAGAAAATATTTTTGAAAGAAATGGGGTAAAATACCTCCTTATGCTAGCCAAACAAGGTGCCAAAATTCTAGAAGACTTTGATGTGAATCAATTGAAAGCACCACCCAAAAAACCTGAAAATGATCATGAACAAGTAGTTGCTCTCACTCATCAAATAAAGAACCTTCAACAACAAATCTAGGATATGTGAAGTGAAACAACCACAAAAGGATATTTGTTGTCAGACATATATTCTTAACCATCTGCTAGAAATATGGACATGACACCTTCTCCACCAACAACTACATCATCCAAGTTCAATTTCTTTGAATTTTTGCAAAAATTCAATAAGCCCAAATCTAAGTCTTCAAACACAAAATATATTGAACAATCTTACCATGTTATGCATCTATCTTCATCTCCCATAAGTCAAAATAAATCTCAGGATTCTTTCACCCAAGTTAACGATTCCATCCAACCACCTTCATCTATCATACCTTCTACATCTAATGATTCATGTCAATCTCTCAATCCAAAACATGACAACATAGACTCCCTTACACCTCAAGATCAAAGAATTTTTCCCACTTCATCAGACGATATCAAAATTCCACAAGTTCTTCCAATCTTTGATCAATACCCCATCTCTCAAGAATTCTATGATGATCCCCTCCTTTCACTTTTCATCCACAATGATTCCTTTCCATCTCAAGAGAAAATTATTCTTCCACTCCATCTGATGAATCCATACCATCCCAAGATTCCATTGCATCCCAGCAGCATGATAATTCTTCCATCCTATCTAATTATGTCCTACAATCCGATGATCAAGATATACTTTCTACAAAATCTCATGATTCCCTTCCTCATCAAGATCAAGATATGCCTCCATCTGAGGATATCCCTTCATTTCATGAGGATGTTCATCCTTCTCAAGATCAAGATATGCCTTTCATACCACTTCACGATGATTCCATACCTAATAAATAGAAAGTTATTGCATCTCCTACACCTCGTGATTCTTTTCCAATTCAAGATAAAAACACCCTGTCATCCCCATGCCAAGATCCTATCACACCTATCCAAGCTATCCATGAACCCCACACCTACAAATTGGGATCCTCCACCTTTATCTGCTCTGATTTACTTCCAACACCTATACTTTCATCCATATCGTATCCTCCCCAAAATGGACTTGCATCTTGTTTCACAAACAATACCTATCCCATTGGTAAATGAATGTGTCAAAGTATGAATTACAAAGGCAAAGGATTAGGCCTTCATGAACAAGGTATCCTGGAACCCCTTTCTATCCAACAAAATCCATATTATCATGGCCTTGGTTATACACCTAAGTGTCCCAGTCCATCAAACCTACCATCTATCTTAGGTCCTAACCCTAATCCACCAAACCTTCCATCTATCTTAGGTCCTCATCCTAGTCCATCAAACATTCCCTCTATCCTAGGTCCATATCTTATTCCTCAAGAACAACAAAGGAACACATCCTTGATTCCCTTTCAAAATTCTACCTACACTCACCCATCCATAATACCTCCATACCATTCATCTCAATCCACCTCTCCTATTACTCTTGGAAGCAATTTGGGTGCCAAATTTCAAAAGCTTCCATATCAAAATCCACAAGTGTCAAAGGATCAACATGTCTCCTCGAAGAGGCATGCAAAAATAAAAGAAAATTTGATCCAAAATCAAAGGAAAAATAAAAAAGGCCACAAAGGCCCATCAAAGCAAAAAGGAAATTTTCAAAGACCACAAAGGTCCATAAATCAAAAGAAATTTTCAAAAGTCCACAAAGGCCCATCAAAGCAAAAGGAAAAATTCCTAAGACCACAAAGGTCCATAAAGCAAAAAGAAAAATCTCAAAGGCCACAAAGGCCCACAAAGCAAAAATCAAAGTCAAAAGTCATGTGGATTCCAAAAAGTCTCATAGAAGCAATAAAATCTAAATTGGCATCCAAATTTGCTAATCCAAAAGCTTCCTCCAATTCTCCATATAAAATCCTATCATCTTCCAAATCCATTTTTCCTCCATCACTCCACCACCCTTCAAGGTGTGTGCCAATGTTGACCTTGCAATCCTTTCCATCTATCCATCAACAAGCTTTTCCACCTCCTATCCATTATCCAACATTCATCCCTCATTTTTCTCCTTTAATCCAAACCTTTGGATAAGTCCTTAGTTCTTCCATCATACCTTTGATAGGCCAACACTTATGAGTCTAATCCCCATTGCCATGGTTTATTAAAGGAATATTTGGTCGTGAAACTTGATGCTTAAGTCCTTCTTCTATCTTCCTATCATGCATATATTATCCTCCACATTCCCCACCTTTGATCTCGACAAGGTTAAGGATCTTCTTGAACATCATATATCTTATCCTATTTGCTTTGTCCATATATTTCATACCATATCTTTCATCTTATCCATATTCCATCATTCTTACTAGATACATCCTTCTTCTCGTCCTTGGTCTTGATGAGGAATAGGGGAAAAATACTTGGGCCTTGTGTTTGTATCTTATCTAGTTGACCTTTATCATCCCATTCATTATTATTATCCTCACTTTCTTCCCTTCCATATCTCCTATCTTATCGAAATCCATGTCATCATGTCCCTTTGCAACCTTGAATCTTATCGTGCAAATCATATTTGATCATAGATGTAAAACATTATCCAATCCTCATATCTTTTGTCAATCAATCATCAAAAATCATCAATCATATCGTACTTAGAGGAAATCAGTGATCCTAATTACTTATCATCATCATTCCTAGAAATTTACTCAATCAACCATTATCATCTTTTGACAAGAGATATGTTGCTTGTGTGATATGTTTTGCAGTGAATCTTTAATTTTGATCTATCATTTATCCATGGTTGCATTACCTCTTTTGTGGGGCATCTTGTTTCTTCAATCGGTCATATCATATCATATCATCCATCACGCTTCCATATCTTCATCTGTCATGCATCCATGTTTGCATCATAACTTGATCCAGTGTTTATATCATGATCTCCCTAGTACTACTTTGCCCATTCTAAAAATCGGTTTGTCCTATCGCATCGCACTGGGGGCATGTCCTGCATTGGATCAGATTCATGTACATTCTTGAGTTCATAAAATCAAAAATCAAAAAAATTCATAAAATTGAAAATCCAAAAACATTCAAAAAATCAAAAATCCAAAAATATTCAAAACATATCAAAAACCAAAAACAGGTCAAAAAGACAAAAACATAGTCATCTTGTTGAACTACATCGTCTCTGAGCTTTAAACAAAGGCAAGGTTGATCTTTGATCATCCTTCAAGACATTTAGGTCAGTCTTCTAGGAGTTCGTCATAATAAACTAGCATTTTCATGTTTGTGTCTTCATCTTGTAAAAATTGGTTGGGTCATCAGTCGAACTACGTGGTCTCTGTGTGTACAACATAGGAAAAGATAATCTGTTGATCATCCCCTGAGGCCCCTAGGATAGGTCTTTAGGTTAGGTTTTGGTCATCACGGTCGTGTCTCATCCTAGAATGGGGGAAAAATCCTGAACTCACTGGGGGCAAAGAAACTTTGGGCTTAAACCAACAGAAAAATAGCAGTAGTACAGCATGCCCAAAACAATGATCATAGTGCAACTCAACGTTGAACATCAATCACACAAACAAAAATTCATCGAACACCCAAATCAAAACAGCCAAATCAAATCAAAAGTGAACTTCAAATGGATGATGTTCTTTCTAAATCATGGGTTTATCACGTTAAACACAAATGCTCAATTGTTGTACTTGGATTTTTGTTATCATATCTCTGGAGCCCCTTGATGATGTATTGAACTAGAGGAGCCAAGGAGGAGTATTATTTTTCTTTGTCTATTGTCTATGAGTTGATCATTATTACTGTGCAAATTTTTGTGAGACGTACCCTACAAAGTATCACTGATGGCATTCCGAATTTGCATAGGAAAAGGATTAACTCTTGTCTGTTTATGCAAGCAATGCTCAAGTCATCTCAATTTAATTATACTTAGATGCTTGTGTTAACTTGCACTATCAAACATCATGGAAGTAGTACTCAGGTCATCATGGTCTAAATATACCATTGATGCTTGTACTCACTTTCAACATTTTAAAGGCCCAATGATGATAAAAGCAAGAAAAATTAGATGTTATGAATGACAACTTTTGCATACGAGATCTGCATGTTTAGAGTAGATTGCATCCATGTTATTTTGCATATGTATTTATGGCATTTCCAAAGCTGCAACAATGATGTTATCTCTTGCATTAAGGGATTGAGTGCACTTGACATTACCAAAAACACATCATTTTCATATAGTTACACATCACTTGCATTATCATCAATTAGAAAACATTCTCATTTAGTTGCATCATCATTTGCATACATTAGGAAACATTGCAACATCATTCATCCACCCACGCATCACTTCATAATATTTACATCAAAAAACACAGAAGGCATGCATTGCATCTCATTTACATAATCAAAATCATTTCATATAGTGGCATTAGGGAAGTGGTTCACTAAGCTTAAATGAGTGAGTCTCTTCAGATTTCCAAAAGAATTGGGAAATATGCCAGGTTTTTTGAAGCTTAATTTAACAAAGAATCAACTGACGACAACCTTCCCACAACTCTTGGAAGTTGGAAAAATTCACTCATTTAAGCTAAAGACCCTAGAACACAATCATTTGCATAATCATTGCATTACATAATCATATCACCATCACAAAGCATCATAAACATCATTTACATAATTATTATATCACATTATCATTACATCCATACATACTCAATATAAACATCACACTACATTACATATCATTATTGCATAATCAAATTGATCTCACATAGTATAAAACATAATTTGCATAAATCCATAAAACATATAGAATCATCAACCATGCATTAACATATCATCATTGCATACATCACAATAAATCATCACACAGGAATCATTGCATAATCATCATGATCATCATCATATAACATCATATCAACACAGATCATAATCATCACCGCATATCATATAACCTCAATCATAATGTCAAGTGTACAATGATATCCAAACATAAAGAGAGACATCAATATCAAAACAGGAAATGTATCATAATGTCTCAAATCAAGAGGTACATCATCAATGTCTCAACTGAATCGGTGTATACATCAGGTCTCGGTACATCATCAAGTCTCAGTACATTAATAAATCCTATATTGGGGCATATCAATCAATCAAAGAATTCAAACCACATCACCTAATCAAATCCAAATCTACCTGCACCAAATGCGAAAATCCTCCTATGATCATAACATATCACAAATCAACAATTTTATCAATCAATTCAACCTCGCCTATCATGAGGTTCATCAATCAATTCAACCTCACCTATCATGAGGTTCATCAATCAAAGTAACCTCTCCTATCATGAGGTTCCTCAATCAAATCAACCTCGCCTATCATGAGGTCAATCATCAACCTATCATTGATCATGGCCTATCATGAGGTCAATTATTAGTCTATCATTGATCCTCGTCTATCATGAGGTCAATCATCAATCTATCATTGATCCTCGCCTATCATGAGGTCAATCATCAATCTATCATTGATCCTCGCCTATCATGAGGTCAATTATCAATCTATCATTAATCCTCACCTATCATGAGGATAATCATCAGCATCCTATCATTGACCCTCACCTATCATGAGGTCAATCATCATCATCCTATCATTGATCCTCGCCTATCATGAGGACAATCATCAACTATCACATCAACATCATTGAATCAATCGGCTAAATGCGATCATCAAACATTGAACACAAGGAGGCAACATAAGGAATCAATTAATCGATTAATCAATCTGGCAGGCTCAATCTTCTTTTTCAGGAGATATTTAAATCATTTTTGGATCATAAAATTTTGAGATCATCATCAGATCATCAGAAAATCATCAAAATTTTCAAAAAATCCAAAAAATCCTAACGCTTCCAAAATTCATCATTTTATCTCCTGAGGGGGCATATATCTGGCAGTACCAGAAAATCAATGTCTGGGGCATCAAAAACTTTTCTGATCAGTGCTATCAAATTTTTCTTTGAAGCAATGTGTAAACACATTACTTCAAAGAGGGGAAAAATGTATACACCTAAAAAAGGTCATCACCTTTAATTAATTAAATACTAGCTATTTGATTAATATTCCAACTACGTATAAATAAATTCTCAATTTATTTATATTGTTCACCCTTCTCTAATTCTCCAAATCTAAAACATATTCTTCTAAATTAATTAAATAAAAAAGGTTCCCTAAACTTGTTTTATTTAATTAATCTTCACTAAATGGCCAATTAGGAATTAGAGCACATTTCTACAACTTTTTGTGTCACCTCACCAAGGTCACATGAAAATAAATAACTCTAATTTTTAATTAGAATTATCTTCAACTCATTTCAAAAAGCACATGTCCCATTTCCTCCCACACTTCCAATAATCTTGGAGCACATGACTTATTCTTCCCACACTTCCACCCACTTTTGGAGCACATGATTTATTCCTCCCACACTTCCACCAATTTTGGAAGCACAGGGTCTTCTCTTCACACACTTGAATATTACATCGAAATGGCATGTTGCCCATTGGTCAAGAGATTCTTCCATCCAAATGGCATGTTGTCTTTGTTCAAGGGTACAACATCTTGATTCTCTTCATCTTCACCATCCATTCTTCTTATTCGATTTGGACTGTTGATTATTGCCACCTCACTATATGCTTGGAAAAGGCTATAAATACAACCCTTGGGCCTTGTATCTGGCATCCACATTTGAAGAAGAGTTATTATGCAAGTTTATCATTAGAGCTTGGAGCATTCTTAGAGTCTTATAGCTAGTTTTTACATCATTTTTTATTTGCATTTGCATCTTAGCTTTAAATCTTGCATCATAGTTGCATTTTAGATTAGTTCATTTTAAGTTTGCATTTGAGCATATGGAGTATCATGCATAGAATCATATAGATCACTACCATAGTATCCACCTCTGCTTGTTCATTTATCATCAACATAATCCTTCACTCATCATAGCCTTCATCACCATTGTTTGCATATATTTTCATGTAGGCATTAGATTAGCTTGCATGTTGAATACTAATCTTGTTTCTTAAGTGTCATTCTAATAGCCTTTGTGCACATAGAAATCTGAGGGCCAAAAAGGTTAAAAAGATTCATTTAAGAATAGAGGACAATGAGAAATTCTTGGAAGATTTATCTTTATTGCAACTTAGAATAGTTTAATTTGCTTTGAATCTTTCAATATAAATTGTTTCATTAAGGTTTGTGTTGATACTAACTTTGCACATTTCGTACACACACAGTAGTAGTTCTTCTTCCATAGCTTTCATCCAATACTCATCCTTACATGCCTCAATCATTGTTTTAGGTTCAAATTTAGAATGTAGACACAAATTTACCTCTTCTTCAACAACTTTCCTTCTTGCTAGTACACCTTTGATTTTTTCTCCAATGATCTATTCTTCATAATGATTTCTCTACACATACTTAGGGGTTCTAGGATTCTTTTCCGGAGCTTCTTCCTCTTCTTCAAATTGTAACTCCTTTTCCTTAGCCTTTTCTTTTTCAGATTCATCTAATTCATATCCATCTATTACCACTAAGTTCCTAAAATCTTCATCAACCTTGACACTTGCACTCTCAACAATCTTTCTCAATCTTTTATTATAACACCAGTAGGCTTTGCTTTTATTAGAATATCCCAGGAATATTCCTTCATCAAACCTTACATCAAACTTTCCCAAGTTTTCTTTATGTCTTTTGATATAGCATTTACTTCCAAACACTCTGAAGTATTTAACAATAGGTATACTTCCATACCACAACTCATAGGGAGTCTTTGTTTTCTTTTCTTTTTCTTGAATTCTGTTAAGTATGTAAATAGTAGTATGAATTGCTTCTCTCCAATAGACTTTTGGTAGGTTAGCTTCTTTCATCATAGTCCTTGTATCTTCTTGAACAGTTCTATTTTTCCTTTCAAGTACTCCATTTTTTTGAGGAGTCCTAAGGGCAGACAAGTGCCTCTTTATACCATGATTTTCACAAAACATGTTAAATTCATTAGAGGTGAAATATCCACCTCTATCAAACCTCAAACATTTGATCTTCAAATCCATTTCATTCTCAACCATAACCTTAAATTATTTGAATCTATCAAGGGCTTCATATTTTTCTCTAAGAAAAGTAACCCATGTCATTCTTGAATAATCATCAATAAAAATCTTGAAGACTTCTTGTTCTTGTTCTTAAAGATATATATGCACCAATTCTAGTAATCTGATAGAATATTGTTCTTTTCATTTGAAACTTCTTCTTGTTTGCTTTCCAATCTTACACTCCTTGCAAACAACATTGATAGGCTTTGTAATCTTTGGAAAATCTCTAACTACTTGAATTGAACTGATTCTTACCAAGTTATCAAAATTAATGTGACACATCCTCATGTTCCATAACCAAATTTCATTAATCGGATTCATAAAATAATGACCATCAACACTCTTAAGCTAATAAACATTTCCACCTATCCTTCTTCCAACAACAATCATAGTTCCAGAACCTTTTCTGATCTCACATCCATCATCTTGAAACATAAGATTGTATCCTTTGCTACACATTTATCCAACACTCAATAGTTTATGTGTTAGAATTTTAACATAGTAAACATCTTCAGTAGTATGCTTTCCATCAAAACTGATTGAACCTATTCCACATATCTTATCACCTGAATCATCTCCAAATCTAACAAGTCCTCCATCATAATTTTCAAGTTTAACAAACTTACTCCTATCTTAGGTCATATGATTAGAGCAACCACTGTCAATGATCCAATAGTTCTTATCTTGTCTAGCATGAAAAGTAGATACCAAAGTACCTTCAATCTTATCCTTTCTCTCTGAAGGGAATTCTTTCACACATCTTTCAGAGTTAGCAGAAATATATTCATCTTTTAAAGCCATAAACAAGCATTCATCATCATCTCCATAATCAGATTCATCATCAAAAATACTTGCATCTCTCTAATATAATAGCTTTTCTTAATCATCTTACCTTTGATCTCCTTGTTTTCATCATTCACAACTCTATTTGGACATATTGAAGCATAATGACCTATCTTTTCACAACTGAAACATTTGAAAGGTAATTTACCTATGTACTTACCAGTACCTTTTTTCATCCTTTCCACAAAGTTAGCTTCCACATTATCAATATCTTCCTGATCTGGTTCTTTAGTCTTCTTTGTTTTCGGAGTCATAAAAATAGTCTCAACTTTTGGACCACTGCTAGTACAAAACTATCTCATTTCAAATGCAGTTAAAGATCCATATAATTGATCTCTAGAATACTGATCTAGATTATGAGATTCCTCAATAGCAACAACTTTATAAGTATAAGATTTAGTAAGGGTCCTAAGAATTTTCTTTACCACTTTTGTTTCTTTGACTTTTCCTCCAAGACCTCTGATGGAGCTCACCACTTCATCTACCCTCTGCATATAGCTTGTAATGTTATCATGTTCATGCATCCTCAAGTTCCCAAATGTGGTCTTCAAGCTCTCCATCTTAGCTTGTTTGACCATATCATCCCCTTCATAAATAATTTCCAACTTATCCCAATTGCAAGACTTCTCAAAAGAATAAACCTTGATTTACCATTTGCTCCATAAGCCTTGATCTCATCACTTGTGCTCGGTCCATTTCTAGGTATGGCATATTGATTCTTCACTAACTGTCAGACATCATATCCAAGGTAAACCATATAGCCTTCCATTTTTTCCTTCTAGAATGCATATTGTATGCCATCAAATATAGGGATCTCCTTCTTGTGTGTCATCACAGATCTACCTCAAGTTGTTAAGATTTTCTCCAAGGAACCTTGCTCTTATACCAATTGTTGAAATGCACAAGACAACTGACAGTGGGGTGAATCAGTTGTAACCTAAAAATTCAAATCTCTTATTAACATTTAGATCCACTTTCATTCATTAAACCCTTAAGTTTATTATGATGAATTAGCATGAAAATAAAATAGCAAAAACTTAAATAATTCAAAACCAAACACAAGAGAGCACCCGATTTATGTGGAAAACCTGTTATCACGGAATCTAGCAGCGCTCGTTCCATGGATAACCCCCCTATGAAACTTGTCCGTTTCCTAGGATTCGTGAAGTTCAAGTACACATAACAAAGTGATTTTCAAGCCACCTTGAAATGTGTTCCTAAGCCTCGAATAGTCAATTCGAGCATTTCCCCATGTTCGCCTTGCGAAGACCTTCGAAATGAGATCCTTCGCGAAGTCTCACTGTTCGTACTTAGCGAATTGCAAAAAATGCAGTGGCACTGAAAAAGTGCGCTCCTCCTCTGAAGCCAAATTTGGCTAAGTATGAAAAGTGTAGGGGCGCTAAAATTTAGCACCCCTGCATGAAAGTGAAATTTCTAAAAAATGTAATAGCGCTAAATTTTAGCGCTATTACACTTTTTCCTGACACTTAACTTTTTCTGGCCCTGGCGCGTTTCTTCATGATTTTCGCATCTTTTGTCAATCATGCCACTTTTCGTGCCTAAATTTATTGCTCAACTTGAGTTAGGTTTTTGATTTTCTCTCACTTAAAAGTGTTTTATTTCGCCATTTTCATTGTTTATGGTCTTTGTTCTTCTTTTCTTCTTGCTGGGCGAGTTCTTCTCAAGCCACAATCACGTGTTTTGGAAATTCGAAGTTCTTCTCCAGCGTTTTTCGCGTTTCATCTTTGTAAGTTGTTACCCTTGCTTTCTCTTTATTCTCCAATTTCAATGGTAACTCCATGCAGACAAACAATTTGCAAACCCCAAGCGTCATTTTCATGCACCGTTACATATGTTTTACAAAATATGTCTGAGATGCAGAAGCGCCAAAATTTAGCGCCCTGACATGTTGCACATGTCAAAATATTTTATAACTCTAAAAAGTGCAAGGGCGCTAAAATTTAGCGCCCCTGCATCAAAGTCTGAATTTCCAAGATGTAAGGGCGCTAAATTTTAGTGCCCTTACACTTTTTACAATCTTTTTCCAGATGAACTTCAAACTCGCCTGATTTACTCCTGAACTTCTTTCCTTCCATTTTGTGCATCGTTTTCCGTGCATCATTCCCCATTTCATGCTTGCTCAACATTGTTGCTCGCTTCGCGCTTCCTAATGCTGCTTGTTCTGCTAACACCTGTTGATTCACCATCCTTGCAATTTCTCTCTAGATCTCGTCAAGTGATCCCGAAGGTGATGTCCTTTGATCTTGGTTCATCCAAATAAAAAGTTCATGCAGGAGACCAGGAAGAAGTATGAAGACTCCGTGCCCAAGCAAAGAAACATGAAGAAGCTTCCTATTCTCCAGTGTTAGACATTTCCGGTGCATCCCTTTATGCATCTTGTAAATATTTCTTGACATTTTCAAATGTCTTTTTGTAAATTGTAATTACACCAAGCTCGAAGATGTAATATTTTGAAAACAAATTACACTTTGACTTTGGTCAAAGTTAGGTGAGATCTCCTAAAATTTCTCACCTAACTTTCCTTAATTTCCTCAATCAATTTCCTATTTTTGCTCATCCCTCTTTCTATATAATGTGAGGGATTTCCATTGTAAATTTATCCTTTAGTGTTTTGCAACGAAGTGCTGCCCTTTTTGAAGCAAATTTGTGAAACTTTGCGTTCATGTTTTGTGAATGAAATTTGATTAATAAAGACAAGGATTGCAAGCCACACTTTGCGTTGGATTCGATACTTTTGTGAGTTGATCTTATTTGGTGGTGATTAGCTTGAGAAATCTGAAGGACTCTAAGTAGTTTATGTAAAATTTGTGTTGCATCTATTATTTAGATTTGCATTTGTATTTATGTTTATCATTTGGTTGGATGATCTACAAGACTTTGTGCTTGTAATCGTTCATGTTGTTCGAGGAATTGCTGCGTCTAAGAAGACTTTGTGCTTCTAACATGACAAACGGTACATCTGCACAGATCCAACATTGATAAAGCTACGGAACGACTTTGTGCCTTTGTGAGCTTTCCCTTTTTACTTTATTTGTTTATTATTAATCACTTCTGGTATCTCTACGCTTCACTTTGACGAGATAGAGGTATTGGTATTACTGCTAGTTGTTAGTTTAAGGTTATCAAGAATTGTGAACTTCCAACAGTGAAGCATTGTAAACATCTTCTCTAAAAAAGAGAGAAGGATGAATGTAACACACCCCCCCCACTTCGTAAGTTTTGTGTACATTTTGTAATTACTTGTTTGATTTACTATCGCTTCTATTAGCAGTAAGAAGGGCACCTCCCCTTTCCGAGAGGAGAGATTCATATCTCACATAGCTGTGGCTGAAGTCCAAGTTGTGTAATCTATCAAAAAGCTGATTACATAATTTTCACCCAACAAAACCGAAGGAGGGAAAAACATGGTAAGGATTAGCTCACAATATAATTAATATCAACACTGAATACAATAGGGCTCACTATCCAAAGAAGAAAGTCTTGCTACCAAAAGGCTCGTTGTTAGAATAGAAAAGAAGATAAAGAAGGAATGTTACACAGAGAAAAGCATCTCAATGCAACAAGGAATCCACCATAATGACCTCTACACCTTCATAGATTGATTGAAGAATTATAGCCACCTTTTTCTCACTACATCTGGTAAACTAACACTTGAAAGTTCACATTTCTCTATTCAATTTCACACTCTACAACTCTACACTTTACATCATTCACATCACACAGATTTATTTTCATCTATCTTATCCTCCTTCAACAACTTAACTCATACTTATATCATCCATGACTTGAGAAACATCTTCAAGTCGACCACGCATGCCTCACACTTACAAATTCAAAAATAGGTTGTCATTAAACATTCTGGCAGTGGATATGAATGAAAGTGGACCACAATAGAACATATCCCAAACCGAAATTAACTCTCACACACCATGTTACACCTTAATTAATACTTAAACACCTTCGCATGTAGTGTAAACACTGAGCTCAATCGTTACCCATGCAAACACCATTAATCAATTAAGTACATGTTTCCTCAAACCCAAGGATGACTTGCGAACCACATAACACACTTCTAGATAATCTAGAACAATCCATGAACCACCTAAGATCCAAAAAATTATTTGCACTAACTCGCACTAGTAAAACACATTCATCTTGAACACCCAGTTTACCTTCCATGCACACTGACATATGAAACTTACTTTGTACTACACCAAATCATGAATACGCTTGAATTATGAAAGATATAAGAAATATGAATAACTTCCTAGATCCGCAAGACTAAACATCAACTTGTAGAGAAATGTAGAGAAAATGCATTTCTCCCAGACACCACTGCAAACTTAATTCACATATTGGTGAACATATCTCTCTTTGAACATCAATCTAGAAGCCCAAATTTTGGATATAGAATCTTTGAACACCTATGATTAACATATTTGAACTACACAATCATATCTTCAACTTAGAATAAATGTGAAGCAAAACTAGAACATCTCTTTGTAACCCAAAACAATACTACTACACACTATTTCCTCTTTTTATCAAATTTTCTCAAAAGAACTTGGAAACCAAGCACCAAAGACATATTCACATCACCTTCAGCACTACTACATCCATATATAGGAGCTTATCAAAGCAACGCCAAAGGTTAACACCAGTATCTTAACTAATGACAACATAATGCAACAAATCAAAGCATAGAAAACGCCAATTGTTCATCTTCAAGACCAATCTCCATCAACACATACAATTGACATTAATGACAATGCCAATTTGCACATACTCACAATATTTTTATCAACTAAGGATGTTAGGGCTTATATTCATGCTAAAATGGAAGAGCATTCTCCCTCCAAATTAGGAGATGTCTAGGCGGATGAATTAACATATGATAATTTCAACTTGAAGCCAAAATACAAAAACCTAGTTGAGAAAAAGTGGGATGTATGGCAATGGTTCCCACCTTTCTACTATGATGAATAGTGGATTAGAATGGTATTGAGTAGATTCCATGATCATTTTTTCTGGACCGACATGCCCCACATGATAACACAGGACGTAATAAGAGGATTCACTGGTCTATGCTCCTTCGGACCGGTTCCCATGTTAAAATCCATCAAGAATGAAGTAGTAATGGAGAAGACTAGAGCTACATATGACAAAAGGGCCTTGATATTGAATCCCATCTGAAACCCTGTTGTCAAATACATCGCCATGGCTATTGGATACAAAGTTTACTTCACAAATAGGGATAACTCTATTTCTACCACCACAATTAATGTGGCACATGAGATGGTTGTGAATGGTGTTGACTTTGACCTCTATGATTTGCATAGGCAACAACTAATGGAGAATTTGAGGCTAACAAAAGAGAAGTATGTATTCAAGTGTGGAACTTTGGTTATATGTCTACTTTTATACTTTCTAAAGGAGATTCCAGTATTTGGAAAGGTAAATTGGTCAAGTGGAAGACCTGTTGCATTACATATTGCAAACTGCATGAGGATTCTTGGAGATATTATAGCATAAGATGAAGCACTTGCTACTTTATTTGTTGTTTTCCATAAAAGAATACATGAGATTCAAAGGATTCCAAGAATTATTGTTGATAAATACAAAGATGAGATCACATTTCTTGTATCTACTGATTATTGTATTATGGAGGTAGTGGAACCAAGGACTATTTGGGTTCTTTAGTTTGGCTATGAGGTAACAGAGGAAAAACTTATTGGTTTTGCAGATATTCTATTGAAGATTCCAAAGGATACAAACCAACCAAGGTTTGGAACATATGAAGAAAAATCCATGGAAGAACATTTGAAGCAAAAGGAACCTATGATGAGGGAAAATGTTGACAAGATGGTAGATGTATATGCACAAGAGTTAGGTTTGTCAAAATAAAAAGTGGAGTATGCAAGAGCAAGAGCTAGAGTAGAAAAGAGTGCAACTGAAGCATCAGAGAGTACCAAAAGACCAAGAAAAGTACATGTAGACACCTAAAATAATATTTAATTAAGTAAAAACTTTTTATTTATTTAACTAAATTTATGTCCCTTATCCTAATAATTAATTAAATAAATATTGATTATTTATTTAATTAATTTACTCATTACCTTTATCCACCACCTTTAATTAATAAAATATACATTTATTAATCCTACCTTTATCCTCATCCCCTAACCTTTCTTAAGTTAATTAATCCTTGATTAATTAACTTTATCCCCCATCCTAATCATTATTATCCCATTCTCCAACTTTTAACTCCACCCAAGTTAATAAACCTTTGGTTTATTAACTCAACCCATCCTCATTAAGTAAATTAATCATTGATTAATTGATCTAACCATCATCCCTAATCCTCATTATTTCTTAATTTTAAATTCCTACATCTCACCTACCCCCACTAACCTCTTACACAAGCCACCATATCTCTTACACACACTCTTCCCATTGTGTGCTCACACATGTGTGAGCACACCTCCCCATCACACCTCCTCCATCTTGTGAAATTTGGCACAAGGCTAATCCATCTTCATTCCATGATCAAAATCTTATCCTTCTTTTAATATCAACCCTCCATTAACTAGTCAATCCTAGCCCTTGATTCCTCTCACCAAATTTCTATATATTAAGGCCTTGGCTCTCATTATTTTTGTCCACATTCTCCACATCCTTATGAAGTTATAAATATTATTTGTGTTTTCTTATATGAATGTTCATCTATTTACCTTCTTACTCTATTTTTCTTTCTTCAATATCTACCACTCCTCCCTTTGGACAAAAGTCCTCTGGGACTTTACCATTTGCTAGAGAGAAAATAAAACCTACTGCTAGTCCTCTAGTAAGGGACAAATCCCCTCTGACAGTGCATGACACTAGGGAAAAAAAGAAGAAGACTACCACCACAACACCCCCTGCTACCACTACAAGAAGAAGAGTCGAGAAAAAGGATACAAGGGAGAAGAGTATAGGCATTAATGTTGTTGATGAAGAAGAGGAATTGGAAGAAGGGCCGCAATTAGTCTGGAGAGGAAGGAAAGAGGCTTCACAAGGTGAAGCTAGCACAAAAAGAAGGAGAATTGACATAGTAGATATAGAGAGTGAGGAAGAAATTGAGAAAGAGAAAGAGGCATTTAAGATTTATATGAGAGAAAAGGAGAAGAAATCCAAGAAGGCTTCTCTAGAGAAGAAAGAGAAAGAGACAAGTCAAAAGAAGAAGTCTCCAGTGAAGATCAAAAAGAAAAAAAAATAGGAAAGACCTCATTCCCCAATGAAGTTAGAGGCATTGTTTAACAATTGTGTAGAATGATATGTTGAATTAAACTATAGAGCTATATAAGGAAGCACATGAGGCAGACAAAGGTACCATCATTGATTCCATAGTTAGATATATTGTTATATTTGAAGTTGACATGAAGAATATTAGGAAGGATATTCCTGATGTTGTATGTCCTACTAAAAAGAAGGGAAGAAGCTATAATGGAACATGAAAGGCTAAAAGATGAAGCCTTGAATATAGTTGGTTCTTCATTGAGCGAAGCAGATAGAGCCACACTGGCCACCATATACAAAAAAGAGTTGAGAATGAAATAGAGAGTTACCACTCTTATGGGTAAGGACAAAAATGATCTTGAAAGGATCTAAAAAGGGTGCAATGATAAAGTTGAGGAGATTTTTGAAAATCTAGGACTACTTCTGATGACTGAAGAAGTAAATGTTGAACCCAATCAAGAAGAAGTACACACTAATGATGCTCAACATGAGCACCCCTCCAAAATTGGAGGATGTGACAAAAGAAAATAAAGAGGAAGACATTGCAAAAGAAACTCCTCTGGTACAAAATGTTGAAATTCCTCCTCCGATAAACATGGATAATATTGCAGAAGAAGTGAACTCTAATAGGGTTGATGATGAAAATTTTAATACGAAGCATGAAGAATAAAAAAATTGATGATGGAAAAAGGTTTTTCATGAGGAAGGAGAAGAGCATGGTAATGAATAAGAAGAGCATGAAGAGAAAGAAGAAGTGAATAAAGAAGAAGAAGAAAACAAAGATAAGGATGCATCCAAAGATGTTGAAAAGGATGAAACGGTTGACTCCAAAAAGACTATAGAAGAAAAGGATAAGGCCATGGAGACTACAAAGTATCTTGATGAATCTTCTTGCTCCTCCACAGATTCTCTGAGAAAATTATTAAGTGTTCAACCTAGTTTCCAACCTATTGTGTCCTCTGAATTGCTACAACTACCGATGAGTCAAGGTAATGTTGATTTGAACAAGATCTCTCCTATTCACAAGCTATAATTAGGAGACTTGTTTCATACATCTGCAAGAAAGGAGATAATTGAAACCCATCAAAAGAGCCAATAACGGATGCACGGGGTAGTAAAAGTGTTTCAAGAGATCATACTTGGATCACATGTGGATACCACACTCTCCAGTATTGAAAATTTTAAGCTTTTAATCGATTCATTCAAATATTATACATCTCGACTTAAGGAAGAAGATGAGAAGGAAGTGGAAAAGAGATTGAGTAATAAGAAAATGATGGAGATGACAGAGAAATATGATGCTACATGTAAGAAATTTTTTGAACTATTGAAATATGTTGAAAGTAGTGTAGATGAGGCGAAGGCATTATTGCAATATGGCATGAAGTAGACTAGAGCCACACAAAACATAATGAAAGAGATGGACTCTATTGAGTCACAAATTAATGCCACCTCCAGTGCATATGACCAGGCTATGGAATTCACCGATGTCACAAGATATAAAATTGAAGATCTTCATAAGAAATTTTTCCAACTTCAAGCACAAAAAGAACATATCATACTACAGTTTTGGGAAGTAAGGGATATAGTCAATCCAAAATTATTATTGATTTCAAAGGCACTTCTCAATTTAGGCAAGGAAAAAGGGATGAATCTAGTACTATAGACACATAAAATGTATTGATTGACATTACACATCTGATCCTGATTTAACTAACACCATTTCATCCTAAAATCATCCCTTTGTCTAACCATTTAATCGAATACCCTTATTTGATTAAATTCATCAATTTCCCTCTCTTAAGTAAATAAATCAATTTTATCTTGTTAAGTCATTATCCCACGTTAATTAAATAAATCATTTTATTTAATTAATTCCTTTATCTTTGTTTTAATTAAATAACCCATTTTATTTAATTAAACATCTCAAGTTCCTCTATTAAATTAAATAAATCAAACATTTATCTAATTTAATCTAACATCACCCCTTTGGTTAAATAAATCAAAATATTTAACTAAGTCAATCATTTTTCATCTCTTTTTGATTTATTTTAATCCCTAAATCTAAATCAAATAGTCAAATCATCTAATCTCCTCTTAAATTAATCAAATCCTAATTAATCTAATCTAAATGCATGCCACATCCTCTAGCTTTTCCCACTTGCACAATAAATCAATTTATTTGATTTATTAAATCTTCTATTTCATTCAAAAAGGCATCAATGGTTGGAATATTCCCCAAATTTGAAAAATCCCTCCAAAAGGTCTTGTCCTCCAAACATGGCATTTAACATCTCTTACAAGTCCTTTTCTTGAGCCATGTGACATTAACTTCACTTTCACCTCATCCTTCAAGAAATATTTTGAATTTGAATCTCCCCCCTCTTTGCACATTCTCCAAAATGTGCTCATTCCTCAACCATTCACATGATGGCATGTGGCTTCTTCTCATTGGTTGAAGATTAGTCCCACATTCATCCCTTTTTCCTTTTCTCTCTTCACATTCTTCTATAAATAGAGAGCTCGTCCTTCATTTCTATCATCCACAATTTGAGCAAAGTTATTATACTTCAATTTCATCTTAGAGCTTTAGCATTTGCATCAAATCCATCAATTGTAGCTAGGTTATTGCAGGTTTTCTCCATGGAAGGCATTTGAAGCAATCACCAAGTGGATCACAATCATCAAATCTTCATCAAGCTTGCTTAGGAGTTGGGAAAGGGCCAATTTTCACATCAAATTGGCACCAACTCCCCCATAGGATCAAGAGTTTGCATTATTTGAATAGGATTAATCTCTTTTATTGCTTTTCATTGCATTTCTTGCTTTCATTTCCTATTTTGAATCATGTTAATGGATTTTATGGATAATCTCTATTCTAACTTGCATTTGATCTTATTAATGTGTTCATTTGTTGTGTTCTTGCAGGTATAGGATATTGGTTCACAAGTACCTACTTCACAAGAACAAGGAAGAGAATTGTTGTATTTTAAAACTTAGATCAGGTTGCTAGCTAAGGCCAAACAAGAATGGGAAGATAGTAGACCAGCCTGAGAAGATTGGTTGAATAAGTTGCAAGTGTTAACCACCTTCGATTGATTCATCCTTCATGTTTTTATGCATTTTTTTGATTCTGTGTACATATGCAGACATAGAGAGTTATATTTTAGTATATTTTTTTCTCTAGTACATGACTCAAGGGGAAGTCAATTCTTTTCACAACTATGTATATATGGCTATATCACTTAGGGGGAGTTTTGGTGATGGATCAGAATAATGTATATAGGCACCCTTTTCCCTTGATGTTAAAGGGAGAAAGTGTTGGAGAACATTTTTGGAGTTTTTGGCATGTTGTCATCAATGACAAAGGGGGAGAATTTCATTGATGATGATTGTTGGAAACATGAGCATGGAGAATGCACACAACATTGTAATATAGTATTTTCATTGATGTCAACATTGTTGTGGACTAATCTAATTAATCTTAATATATTTTTGAGGTGTTGAAGAAGTCATTTATGCAAAGAGATTTGGTCTAGAAAGTTCAGTGGTGTGAAAATCTGACTAAGTGTCAGAACTACCAGTTCAGGGTTACAATGTATCAATTTTTGGGTTTGCACCACTCCGTAAAGAAATATTTTTCTCATGCTTCTAACCTAATTTTTATGTTTTCTAGAAGAATCTAAATACAATATTTCATCTAATTTGTCAATGTATTTTGGGAGATATGAATGACAGAGTCTAGTCTAGCATTTCACAATCATTTCTTGTACAATGTGTCAGCATGGGAGATTCCACACTTCTTCGTGTATGTGTCTTTGATGTTGCAATGTTGAAGATAAGCTACCAAATTTCATATGAGCATGAATTCCAAATGGTATCATGTTTTGAGGTCCACATGTTGCGAATTGGGTGAACAGTTGAAGGATCTTTGTCTAGGTCCTACGGTGTGTCAACCTAACATGTTTCTATGTGTATGTGAAGGATTAATGTGTGTTGTGCTTTTATATAGGATCTATTTTAGGTCCATCTCGACCTATGTTAAGGAGTTTTGAATTTTGGATTGTGGTGCAAATTTTGGTTGAAATTTTTTGGGACTGACAAGTTGAATTTTGTGTGTAACATCCAACTAGGCCGACCTAATTGATGTTGCACTTGATGCTGATATATATGCTAGATTTTTTTTGGTGTTTAATATGTAGAGAGGTGTATGTGAGATGTATGATGCAAATTTTATCAAAGCAGAGATAAGTTGTGAATGTTGAGATCAAAATTGTGTGAATGTAAAGCAGAGCCGAGCATTGATCCAAATCAGTGAGAAGTTTGATATTGTACTTCATTGGAACTATATTCCATCATATTGTAGATGCTTTTGTAACAATTCAAAATAGGTTGTTAGCCACCCCTCTCTCTTATATATTTTTCTCTATGGACAGTGAGTCCACCTATAGTGAGCATTTTTTAATATACAATAACTGGTTATAATATATTGTGAGCTAACCCTCACCGTGGTTTTTCCCATTTTAGGTTTTCCATGTAAAAATTATGGTGTTCATGTGTTATGTGATGTTGTGGATGTTTCAATGCTTTCTTTCCTTACTACAATTGAATATGCTTTGGCAATTGGATGGCTAATGTGTAAATGATTTAATAGAATATTGATTCATCCCCCCTCTCAATATTTTGAGTGTTCAACAACTTCAGCATATGAGATTGGAACTAAGACATTACACAAACATTATGAGAACATTCACCAATCCATAGGAGTAGAGACCTTAATGCAGAGAAATGCATAGCATTTCCTCAACCAATCCAAACAACTAGCAATATTATCAATCTTCTATAATTCACAAGAACCTCCTTGACAACACACATGACTTGAAAAGATAGGAGTGCAACATACATAGAGCACTCAGATTGAATACCAAACTACAAGAACAAAACTACAACAATGGAGGAATACAAAGCATTCTCCCGGATAGACTTCAATACAACTTCTTGCACCAAAAATATTTGATCAACTTGTAGAGACTAGAACTTCCTTTCAGCAACACATATATTATCAGGAACATCAAGAGAGAGCATGAGACAAAATGTAGATCTTTAGTAACATCTCTCCAATATTAGTCATGCTTCTAATCCTCATATTGATATATTATCATGAAAATAACTATGCTGACAATAATAATGCATTATATGAACATCAAAAATAATACTTCTTCGATAAGCCATGACATCCAACTATGAACTTCTTCAATTCTTCTCTTGTTTAATAAGGCATGCAATCCAACCATGAACTTCTTCAACTCTTCTCTTCTTTGATAAGACATGATATCCAACCAATGTTAGCCCAAACTAAATATGAAAAAGACAACCAATGCCAAGGACTAACAACATATTACTCAGGTGTTGATATTAATTACAACTAACAAACAATATTGACAAAAACTACCAACAATCTCCTTAATGTTAACATCAATGACAACAATTACCAACAATATGTTCATGGCCCTAATTTAAAATTTAGATTTTGTAAGATTTATTATCATATTAGTGTTAACACTTGGATTTTGCACCCTATTGAATGTAAAATTCAACAATCCAGTGTAACATGGGAATGATCTTAAATGGTATGAGATTTGAATAAGACCAAACCTTCGGGAAAGGTCGGCTTCCTATGCTGATAATATCACCTAAACTATTGTTTTTTGAAGGAAAAAGGAGGAAGAATGCTAATGAAAAAAAAAACAATTAAAATTAAAACTGGTAACTGGTATTCCTTATGGTGATACACCAAGCTGACAGGAATTCTGAAACAAAAGATAAACATACACTAGAAAACTGATGATAGTTTCTTGCATTTACACAACATAAATTTTGTAAGGCTTATGCATAAAGACTTCATGAAAGGGTTTGATTTGCATATATTTTTAAGAAGGAAAGATGAATTCCACAACTTTTAAAAATTAAAATGCAAACCTAATAAGCACAGTTCACAATCTGCATAATTCAAAACAAAAAAATGAAGGTAAGATGAAACTAACACTAGTTTCCAAGGTAAATTCAGTATTCCATATTCCCAAATGAGTTACAAAACATACATAAGTTGAGAAAGGATTGTTGAGAAATCACTTTATTCCATATTCCCAAATGAGTTACAAAACATACATAAGTTGAGAAAGGATTGTTGAGAAATCACTAACTCCCCAAATTTGCATAATTAGAACTAAGTGACAACTGAGTTACAAAAATGGCTAAGTAGCCAAACTCTAAGTTGCTCCACAAAACAAGGTTCTAGAAACCTCATTTTCGTAAGCACTCATAAAGACAAAAAATTAGAACCTAAATCTTCACCAAAATAACTCGCAATGGTTGAAAAAGTCAAGTTGATCTTATCAAACCATAAAAGGTCCCTAAATACACTCCAAATGTCCCCAAACTGACTTCAAAAGGCTCTTAAGAGCAATAAAAACCTCCTAGATGCTCTCTTAATGTTTGCAACAATCTTATAACCTCCCTAGATGCTTGGAAAGTCTTTATCATAAGCATATCTCCTTGTTTTTAATGTCACACATTGCAAAGTCTTAAAGACTTATTTACATTTGAAGATATATTCTATTTTTTGCATTCAACACATAATACTTAAATTAAATGATTTATAAATTTATCATTTAATTCAAGTATTTCACAATATAGAGTAATGCAAAAAATAAAAATAAATTGCACCTTAATATATCAGCATAGATATAAATCAAAAGTTATCAAGTCAAAAGATTATAAATTGGAAAATAGCTTGAAGACAAATGCTACGGTGTTATACTATGGCTTTTTATTTTTTGATAAAAAGAAGGCAAAAATGCCAAACTTCTATCGTCCACACAAAAATAGGGTTTCAACCCTAAAGGAAAATAAACAAAAGGAAAAGAAAAAAAATAATCTTCTCATTTCGCTAGAAGCTTCTTGGAGAAGCTATGCTGCCACCATCAGGGTTTCTGGAGAGGCTTTGTTGCAGTCGCAAACTTGGAACTTCTGCCAACTTTCCTCATGGAAATATACTGGTAAGCATTTTTTGGAGTAAATTTAACAAGAAACCTTCATTTTCTGCTTTATAGGGCCTTCCATGGCCGCGGCTTCCTGTATTCTCTGAGTTACAAGAATAATAATAAGTACCCTTGAAAAAAAATCTACATTTCTTTTTATTTATGTGTACTGGTAAGCTTTTCTTAAAACAAGAGAAACTATTTTACTAAGAATTTTGAGCCTTATAGGCTGCAACATTTAGTAATTCCTTCTCATTTTTGGCATTAAATTTCTATAAACTTCACTTGTTTTCCAGTCACGCCATGGAGAATAGATCTTATGGACAGTTCGCCCCTTATAAGTTCTGGTATTTTTGTGAATATGAGTACTTAACTGGCAGCTGTGCTATTCCAATGATTATTCTTTTTCCTATGTCTTTTCATGGCAGCTTTGGCCGAGCTTTATGCATTCTCTTTTGTGGCTGCATTTTTTACAAGTCGTGGTCATTCATGAGACCCACAGCTTCTCAAAATTCCAGTTATACAAGAAACCCCATCTGGGTTACTTCTCTATTGTATTTGGCTCTTTAGTAGGCAGATAATACATTCTTCTCTGTTTGTTATGGCATAGCCATACCTTAATGCTGGTTAAAAACTCTCTTTACAGATTCTATAGAAACTCCACTTAATATGAGTCGTCTACAGAAAAGCATAAATATGTTTCTTTCTGCAATAGCTTATTACTCCATAATTTTGTGCACTACAATACCATGATAGAGACTTTGAGAAAACTTTGTCTTTGAACACCATAGTTTAACTTTATTTCAATTGTTTTCACATAGTACGGGTATTCAAATGTACATAATAGACTTTATCCATAGATTTGATTCAACTTGATTCTATTTAAACCGTATGTACACTCTAATATTAAGCTGAAAGCTCAAACTGATAAGTGTTGTTGTTTTGCCTCTCATCCTTCATTATGCCCTTTAAAGTTTCATTCTTAGATTGTGGTTCCAAAACCTTATTAGAGGTTCTTATAAAATGGTTGCATGAAATATGTAGCAGTGTTTTGCTATACCTGACTGTATCTCTCTACAGGATCCATAGCCACTCCAAAACTTTATCCATTATTGCTCACCATACACTATCCATTTGGGACTGTTTCTCAAGAAAGATAGTGATTAAACCATTCTTTATCACAACCTCCTTTTCTTCACATGATTACTTTAGTAAACACGACCTCCATATGTATGATATGTTTACATTCATGTTTCTGTATATAAGTCTTGGATCAATGACTTATCTTCAAAACTGTATTTGCATTATTGTGACTGTCTTCTTGTGAGAATACATTTTCTGATTTAAATGCAAATAAGCAGACATATTTTGTACTTTGAAGATATTGCTGAAGATTTTTATTTTTATATGGCTGTGACATTTCTCTATAATCTTTCCACCATCATCTATTCACTGTCTTCTCATCATGGTTAAAGGACTTCACCCACAAACCTTTAATACTCCGACAGATATTAAATAGTTGAATGAGGAAGATGATGCACATTTGTTCCTTTCACATAATTATGACAGTAACTCAACTCGTGCATGTTTTGTGATGTATTTACCTTCTTCCCACTACAAAATGTCTTTTAGAAGATTGCACCTTTGAATAAACAAGTTGACTTTAAGATTCTTCAAGTATTTTAATAAGCAAAGGCTTATTATTAATAACAAAGATGTTATCATTTTATGGTTGATGAATGCCACTGCTTAATTTTATGACACTACAAGATCCTCTGCATTATGATCGTGAAGTAATCATGATTGACATCAACTGTCAAGTAACCCCATATGCACTTAAAATATTCAAAAGACTGTGCATAGACTAAAATAATGCAATAATTACTATGAGCTGGGCTCAACCCTTATGGGAGCCACATTTATCTCCACTCATATATTGATCAAATAAAATTGCACCTGTTGCTACACATGAAACAAATGAGTTAGAAAAATATGCATACATGCTTTGATGTGTTATTTCGATGGCTTCAGTATTTTCTCTGGTATATTCAGGATATGGGTATTTGTTTGATGCATCTCCTATTTAATGCACATCAAGACTAACTTGTGGATGGATTGGTATATGTTCATGTATGGAGTATGACCTTTCATTGCTTAGAACATAGTTCTAACTCATTGCTTACCATCTTATGCAGGAAAAATAACACTAAGGACCAAAAGGAGCTATGAGGGGCAAGGCAACATCAACAGAAACTGAGTAGCAAACAAGAACCAATCATGCAGGCAATGGTTGGTTATCCTCCTTATATGTTTTCCTTTAAACATTTACTTATTCATGTATAACTTATTCTTGATGTACATTGAATAAGAAAAGTCAGTTTTCACGGCTTCTGTGAAACACATGTATTTAATTACATTCAATAAAGATTACATTTTTCAAAAAATATTTGTGGAATCTTTCTATGTTTCATTCACTTGTATGAATGTAATAATTTTTGCGTTCTTGTAATCTTGTAAAGTTGTTTCATTTTTATAATTGAATGTAACTTAGGGAGGTTAAAAAATGTACCATTCATTTTGAAACATAGATGACTCTTCCTGATTGAGCCTGTAGGTGAAAATATAGTAACAATTAGTATGTTATTATATATTTTATAGTCATCCAATATAAGATAATGTAGTTCATTTTTAGGATTTGGCATTGTACTTTCTAGTTCCTTGTTGTGGTGGTGGCAACAGTGCTTATATTGTGATAGTTCCAACAATGTTTCCATTATGACCATAACATGTTCAGTGTATTTCAAACTTTAATATAAATATAAAATTATTTACAAGGTCTTTTTCATCATTATGGACTTGTTTGACAATTTGGGTGTATGATACCAATAAAATGGAAAGGATCATTCTAATATTTTGGTTGATTTTGTGTTAAATATTTAAACCAATAATTTATGAACCCTAAAATAATTTTGGCCAGGTTACTACATAATAACCCCACATATGAACCAATATACAAAATGTACTACAAAACCTATAGTTGCAAGTATGATCAGTTGGTGTTGTCATTGATGTCAACAAGCCTATGTTTTCATTGATGTCTATTGTTGGATAAGATTGTTGCAAGAGTGTGAGCAGTTGGTGCTTTGATTAGTTGCATTATATTGTCATCAATAAAGCTATTGGTGTCAACCTCTAGTGTTGCTTTGATAAGCTTTTGTCTATGCATATGCGGTTGAGTTACTATGTTGTAAATGGTTTATTTATGTTGTGGAAGTGTTGAAGATGACAAGGATGTGTCTCTAGTGCTTGGTTTCAAGTTCTTTTGAGAAAATTTGATAAAAAGAGGAAATAGTGTGTTGTAGTGGTATTTTTGGTAACAGAGTTGTGTTTTGGTTTTTCTTTGCATTTCTTCTAGGTTGAAGATCTACATATGTGATTTAGATATGTTGGTGAGAGTAGTTCAGAGGTGTTATATTCAAGATTTGGTGTGCTATATTGTTGTACATAAGAAGTTGTGTTCACCAATGTGTGAATTGTGTTTTATAGAGGTGTTTGGGAGAATTTTTTCTACTCCTTGTTTCTTTGTAGTTATGTTTTAGGTCTTGCGGTTCTAAAGAAGTGTTGATAGTGATGTTATCTTTGTTCGATCAATATGGCTTGAAGTTTGGTGCTTCAAAAGTCAGTTTCTCAATTAACAATGTATGGCAAAGTTGTCTGGATGTACTGGGTGTGTACATTGTTCAGGTGAAAAATGTTGCGAAGGAGTTTGTTGGATTTCAGGGTGTTTGAGTTATATTCTAGATCATGTTCAAGCATGGTGTGTGGTTTACAAATCATCCTTGGGTTTGAGGAAGTGTGTACTTAAAATTTTAATGGTGTTTGCATGGGTAACGATCGACTCGGTGTTTACACTACTTGTGTGGATAATTATTATTTGTAGAAGCATGTTGAAGCATGGTGTTATTGATTTGGGTCCTAGTTAAGATGTGATGTGGTCCACTTTCACTTCTACTTTCCACGGAAGTGTTTTGGTACTGGCCTAGTTTGAATTTGCATGTTTGAGGTGCATAGCCAACCTTGGAGAAAGTTTCAAGGTTGAAGATGGTATAACTATGAGTTGAATTATTGAAGGAGGTTAAGATAGATGTGAGAGATGTGAATGATACAAATTTCAGGGTTGTAGAGTGCAAAAATGAGTAATGTAGTGTGAGCTTTCATGTGTTAGTTTACTGGATGCAATGAGCAGAAGGTGGCTACAATTCTTCAATCATACTACAAATGTGTTGATGTCATTATGGTGGATTATCTATTGCATTGAGATTTTTTTCTCTGTGTAACATTCCTTCTCTATCTTCTTTTTTATTTTGGCAGTGATCCTTTCTTCTTTGGGCAGTGAGCCCTCCGCTAGTGAACCCTATTATATTTGGTGTTGATTATACTTATATTGTGAGCTAAACCTCACTATGGTTTTTCCCTTCTTGGGTTTTCCATGTAAATCTGGTGTTCTCTTGTGTATGGTGTTAAGTTGTTTTAGTTTTTTTTATTTTTCTTTTAATGCTAATTCATCATAACAAATTTAAGGTTTTAATGAATGAATGTGGATCTAAATGTTAATGAGGGTTTCAAAGTTTTAAGGTACAACTGATTCACCCCCCCCCCTCATTTTTCTTGTGCATTCAATAATTGGTATTAGAGAAAGGTTCCTTGGAAGAAAGCTTAATCACTTAAGGTAGATTTGGGATGACACACAAGAAGGAGATCCCTATATTTGATGGAATGGACTATGCATTTTGGAAAATAAGGATGGAAGACTTTCTAGAGAATCTGGGATATGATTTCTGGAAATCAATTCAAAGTGGATATACTATGCCTACAAATGGCCTGAGCGCTAAAGCTAAACTCAAGGAATATGAAAGAAATAGTAAAGCAAGGTATGCTCTCTTGAGTAGTCTTACAAATTCTATATTAGTGAAAGTTATGAATCTGAAAATTGGTAAAGCAATTTGGGAAAAGTTGGAAAGTATTTATGAAGGAGATGATATGGTCAACCAAGCTAAGATTAAAAATTTAAAGATCACATTTGAGAACTTACAGATGTCTGAAGATGAAAACATTACAAGTTATATGCAAAGGGTAGATGAAGTGGTCAGCTCCATCAGAGGTTTTGGTGGAAAAGTCAAAGAACCAAAAGTGGTAAAGAAAATTCTTAGAGCCCTTCATAAATCTTACAGTCATAAAGTTGTTGCTATTGAGGAATCTCAAAATCTAGATCATTATACTAGAGATCAATTGTATGGTTCTTTAACTACATTCGAAATGAGAAAATTTGGTACTAATAATGGTGCAAAAGTTGAGACTGCTTTTAAGGTTGGAAAATTAAAGAAGACCAAAGAATTAGATCAAGAGGATCTTAATGATGTGGAAGCTAACTTTGTGAGAAGGATGAAAAAGGGTACTGGTAAGTACAAAGATAAATTTCTATTCAAATGTTCCAGTTGTGGAAGGATAGGTCAGTATGCTTCAAGATGTCCAAATAGAGTTGTGAATGACAAAAGCAAGGAGAACAAAAGTAAGATGATCAAGAAAATCTATTATGTTAGAGAAGATGTAAGTATTTATGATGATGAATCTAACTATGGAGATGGTGATGATGAATTCTTGTTCATGGCTTTAAAAGATTAATCTATTTCTACTAACTTTGAAAGATGTGTGAAGAAATGCCCTTCGAAGAGAAAATATTTAAGGCTAAAGGTACTTTGGTATCTTCTTTTCATGCTAAACAAGATAAGAACTATTGGATCATTGACTGTGGTTGCTCTAACTATATGACCAGAGATAAGAGTAAGTTTGTTAAACTTGAAAATTATGATGGAGGACTTGTTAGATTTGGTGATGATTCAAGTCCTAAGATATGTGGAATAGGTTCAATCAGTTTTGATGGCAAACATAATAATGAAGATGTTTATTATGTTAAAGGTTTAAGGAATAACCTCTTGAGTGTTGGAAAAATGTGTAGCAAAGGATACAATATTATGTTTTAGGATGATGGATGTGAAATCAAAAAAGGGTCTAGAACTATGATTATTGTTGGAAGGAGAGATGGAATTGTTTATCAACTCAAGGGTGTTGATGGTCACTATTTATGGTCCTCAAATTAATGAAAGTTGGTTATGGCACAAGAGGATGTGTCACATTAATTTTGACAATCTAGTAAGAATCAGTTTAGTTCAAGCAGTGAGAGATCTTCCAAAGATTACAAATCCTATCAATGTTGTCTGCAAAGATTGTCAAATTGGAAAGCAAATAAGAAGTTTCAAAGGAAAATAATAATCTTATATCAGATTACTAGAACTGGTGCATATAGATCTTTTTGGTCCTACAAGAATAAGAATTCTTCAAGGTGTCAGGTATTTCATGCTTTTTATTTATGATTATTCTCTAATGACATGGGTTACTTTTCTTAAAGAAAATTTTGAAGCCCTAGATAGGTTCAAAGCATTTAAAGTTATGGTTGACAATGAAATGGATAGGAAGATCAAGTGTTTGAGGTCTGATAGAGGTGGAGAGTTCACCTCTAATGAGTTCAACATGTTTTGTGATAATCATGGCATAAAGAGGCACTTGTTTATCCCTAGGATTCCTCAGTAAAATAGAGTGGTTGAAAGGAAAAATAGAACTATTCAAGAAGTTGCAAGAACTATGATGAAAGAAGCTAATCTACCAAAATTCTACTAAAGAGAAGCAATTCATATTGTTGCTAACATACTTAACAACACACAAACTCCCTATGAGTTGTGGTATGGAAGGATCCTTACTGTAAAATACTTCAATTTTTGGAAGAAAATGTTATATAAAAAGAGATGAAGGAACCTTGGGAAAATTTGATGCAAGGTATGATGATGGAATCTTCCTTGGATACTCTACTAAAAGCAAAGCCTACTAGTGCTACAATAAGAGACTCAAAAATATTGTTGAAAGTGCAAGTGTTAAGGTTGATGAAGATTTTTAGAACTCAATAGTGATAGAATGATATGAATCAGATGAGCT
This sequence comes from Sequoia sempervirens, assembly GCA_007258455.2. NCBI lineage: Eukaryota > Viridiplantae > Streptophyta > Pinopsida > Cupressales > Cupressaceae > Sequoia > Sequoia sempervirens. Next base: position 78,099 of record VDFB02280152.1, on the reverse strand, counting down.
TGATTGTGGAGAAAAAACTAAGGAAAAGGAAGTGCAGTTTGAAGAAGAAGCTTTGAAAAAGATCCCAAGAACCCCTAAGTATGTGTAGAGGAATCATTCTAAAGAATAGATCATTGGAGACAAAATCAAAGGTATTTTAACAAGAAGGAAAGCTACTAAAGAAGAGGTAAATTTGTGTTTACTTTCTTAAGTTGAACCTAAAATAGTGATTGAAGCATGCAAAGATGAACATTGGATGAAAGATATGGAAGAAGAACTACTACAGATTGAGAAGAATCAAACTTGGGAACTTGTCCCAAGACCTGCAAACAAAAACATAATTGTAACTAAGTGGGTATTCAGAAACAAACTGAATGAGAATGGATAAGTGGTAAGAAACAAGGCAAGACTTGTTTGTAGGGGCTATTCACAAGTTGAAGGAATAGATTTTGATGAGACATTTTCTTTGGCAGCAAGAATGGAAGCTATCGGGATGTTTTTAGCTTTTCCAGCACACAAGGATTTCAAATTTCATCAAATAGATGTGAAGTATGCTTTCTTGAATGGAGAATTGGAAGAAGTGTACATGGAACAACCAAAAGGATTTTAGTTATTAGATAAACCAAATATGGTCTACAGATTGAAGAAGGCATTATATGGAATGAAGCAAGCTCCTAGAACTTGGTATGCAAGGTTGGATAAGTATTTGATACAACAAGGATTCAATAAAGGTACCACAAATAGTAGTCTTTACTTTAAATTTGGAAAAGATCAAATCTTGATTGTAGTTGTGTATGTTGACATAAGTTTTGGAGGAAATGAAGAAATGTGCAAGAAATTTGTAGAAGATACACAAAAAGAGTTTGAGATGTCTATGTTTGGGGAGATGAATTTCTTCCTTGGGATACAAATCAATCAAACATACAAAGGTATATTCATCTCACAATCAAAGTATGCCACAAAGATGTTGAAGAAGTTTGGAATGGAAGACTCTACTAGTATGTACTCCTATGGTTATTGGTTGCAAACTGAGCAAGAATGATGAATCTCCTAAGGCTGATCAAAGCAAGTACAAATCAATGATTGGTGGACTGCTATATCTAACTGCTACTAGATCAGATGTCATGCATGTAGTTTGTCTTGTGGCTAGATTTCAAGAAGATCCTAGAGAGTCACATGTTGCAGTAGTGAATAGGATATTCAAATACTTAAAGGGAACTTTGAATCATGGCTTATGGTATCCAAACAATACTAATTTCACTTTGAGTTCTTACACATATGAAAATTGGTCTGGTTGTGTTGATGACAAGAAAAGTACAATTGGTGGTGCAATCTTTCTTGGATGTAGATTGGGATCATGGCTAAGTAAGAAAAAAGATTCAATATCTTTATCTATTGCAGAGGCTGAGTACATTGTAGTAGCATCTTTTTGCACACAAGTGTTGTGGATGAGGAAAACAATGAAGGATATCAGAGTAGTGTATGATGAACTAATTTCTCTTCTATAACAATACAAGTGCAATCAATATTTCAAAGAACCCGGTAATGCATTCAAGGAAAAAACATATTTCAATTCGGTATCACTTTCTAAGAGAGAAGGTTTTGGAGAATGAAGTGAAGCTTGAATATGTGCCTACAAAGGATCAGATTGCTAATATATTCACTAAGGATCTTCCTAAAGATACTTTTGAGTATCTTCAGGAGAAGTTGCGGGTTATTGTCCCTCCTTCTTGAACTAGATGCATAAGTATATGCATCAGTCTAGTGGATATTAAGATTCATTCTTTATTATAGACTAATGTTGGTGGCTACCTCTCAGGGGGAGTAGGTAGTGGCATTGTTGGTTGTTGCAGTCAAAATAATGTGTGTTGTCGTTGTGTAGTGGTAGTTGATTTGGTACAGTTTGGTGTGTGCTCCTAAGGGGGAGTATACAAAGTAGTAAAGGAAAGGTGTTGAGTAGTAGTAAGAAGGTTGTTTGATGTCAAAGGAAGAGAATAAATAGTGGAAACATTTTTTTTCCTTTATCATTGATTTCAAAGGAGGAGAGAGAGTCATGTGAAAAAGGAACAAAGTTATGAAGGAGAGAAAGTCATTAAAGGAGAGAGAGAGAGAGAGAGAGAGTAATGTGAAGAGGACAAGCTACAAAGGGGGAAGAACAATGCGAAAAAAGATAATTTATTCAAGGGGAGAAAGTAATGTGAAGAATTGTAGTGTGTTGGTATTCAGAGCTGTTGTATCTTTGATTATTTTTTACATCATGTGTGCCATCAATGAAAAAGGGGGTCCAAATTATTGCAAGTATGAGCAGTTGGTGTTGTCATTAATTTCAACAAGCCTATGTTTTCATTGATATCTATTGTTGGATAAGATTATTGCAAGAGTGTGATTAGTTGATGCTTTCATTAGTTGCATTATGTTGTCATCAGTAAAGCTATTGGTGTCAACCTCTAGTATTGCTTTGATAAGATTTTGTCTATGGACATGTGGTTAAGTTACTATGTTGTAGATGGTTCATTTGTGTTATGTAAATGTTGAAGATGACGAGGATGTGTCTCTGGTGCTTGGTTTCCAAGTGCTTTTGAAAAAAATTGATAAAAAGAGGAAACAATGTGCTATAGTGCTATTCTGGGTAATAAAGTTGTGTTCTAGTTTTTCTTTGCATTTCTTCTAGGTTGAAGATCTACCTGTGTTATTTGGATATGTTGGTGAGAGTAGATAAGAGGTGTTATATTCAATATTTGGTGTGATAGATTATTGTACAAAAGAAGTTGTGTTCACCAGTGTGTGAATTGTGTATTGCAGAGGTGTTTGGGAGAAATGTTTCTATTTTGAATTTCTTTGTAGTTATGGTTTAGGTCTTGTAGTTTTGAAGGAGTGTTGATAGTGACGGTATCTTTGTTCAATCAATATGGTTTGAGGTTTGGTGCTTCATAAGTTAGTTTCTCAAGTAATTGTGTATGGCAGATTTGTCTAGATGTACTAGGTGTGTACATTCTTCAAGTGAAAATTGTTGTGAAGGAGTTTGTTGGATTTCAGGGTGTTTGATGAATATTCTAGATCATTTTCAAGCATGGTGTGTGGTTCGCAATTCATCCTTGGGTTTGAGGAAGAATGTACTTAAAATTTTAATGGTGTTTGCATGGGTAATGACTGACCTGGTGTTTATACTACTTGCATTGGATAACTATTATTTTTAGAAGCATTTTGTAGTGTGGTGTTATTGATTTGGGTCATATCTAAGATGTGATGTGGTCCGCTTTCACTTCTACCCACCACAGAAGTGTTTCGGTGCCGACCTAGTTTGAATTTACATGTTTGAGGTGCATAGCCAACCTTGGAGTAAGTTTTAAGGTTGAAGATGGTATAAGTATAAGTTGAATTGTTGAAGGAGGTTAAGATAGATGTGAATGATGTGAATTGTAGAATTTTAGAGTGTGAAAGTGAGTAATGCAGTGTGAGCTTTCATGTGTTAGTTTAATGGATGTAGTGAGAAGAAGTTGGCTACAATTATTCAATTAGACTACAAAGGAGTTGATGTCATTGTGGTAGATTCTTTGTTGCATTGAGATGTTTTTCTCTATGTAACATTTCTTCTCTATCTTCTTTTCTATTCTAGCAGTGAGCCTTTCTTCTTTGGGTAGTGAGCCCTTCGAAAATGAGCCCTATTATATTTGGTGTTGATATTATTTATATTATGAGTTAATACTCACTATGGATTTTCCCTTCTTAGGTTTTCCACATAAATATGGTGTTCTCTTGTGTATGGTGTTAAGTTATTTCAGTTTTTGTTATTTTCCTTTCATGCTAATTCATCATAACACATTTAAGGGTTTAATGAATGAATGTGGATCTAAATGTTAATGAGGGTTTTGAAGTTTTAAGGTACAATTGATTCAACCCCCTCTCAGTTGTCTTGTGCATTCAACACCTACACCATCATTATCATATATAAATCTCAATGCCTATTATATCCCAACATTTATAACTTCACTATATATCACCACAACTAAGTATGTAGACATACTCTTCATGCAAGGAGTTTTGTAGGTGAATATCAACAAATTAAAAATATTCTCCCACTTCATATTTACAATATAATGCAATATTTCAAACCAAAAGATTAATCTCATGCTTGATATGGTCCAAACCCATTCCATCTCTACATCTCATAAACTTGGTAGTACTTACATTTTTTTTTAATGAGTCTACATTGTTTACTTGAGTATTAGTTTTATATATATGGGATTTCCTATTATTATCCATTTCCCTTACAAAACGGTATTTGAGGATTCATAGTATAATGGGTTGAGTTTTTTTTAAATCAAATAGATTATGTTAATAACAAACAAGAGGGAAAAGAGGTAGGGAAACTTAAATCTCTACAAGACAACATGATTATTGAAATGAAAGGAGATATTCTTTGATGAAACTAAAGGAGACATAGTACAGTGAGAATAATTAAGTTCACTATCCATTTTTGTTGATATCTTGCAAGTCTCAGTTTCTTCCACATGAATTTTTCTTATTTGGGCATTATGCAAAAGGAATATGCAGCAACAAAATCATTTCAAAATACTTGCATCTTGAAAACTTTGATTTTTATCAACTGTCAAGCACCTATTCAAATTTTATTCTACCCTAATAGAGTGGTTGACACCTAGGTTTGGTATGCAACATATAAGGAGTAGTTTTTGGATTGATTTGGGATTGTTACAATGACTGACACTTAGGGTTTATTCATTAAAAAATTTCCATGCTAATGGGGTTCTACAAATACTTGGTTTAGATGAGAAGATTATAATATTTATGGTTGGTTGGAAAAATGAGGAGGGCCTCAAGGGATATTTTGTAGAGCAACCATAGGAGGATGACAACCACACTACCTTGAAACTCTGGTTTGGCAAGTCCTTCCTTACCCTCTTTTTGGTTTTGATTTCTATTCCTCATTGATAGCTGTTAAAATTTTGTTTGGTCTTTTCCCGCATTATATTTTAAAAATTTAATTTAAAATTTAAATGTAATTTCTTATCTTGGTACCCCAAGTGGCACACGAATTTACTTCTTATGTTGGGAGTGTTAATCGACTACAAGCATTAATGGAAAGTGATGACAATGCCCCAGACGAGCCCCCCAGTAATATAGATGGTGCAATGGGTAGTAAAAACCCCAAAATTGATAACGCTCGATCCTTTTGAGACATTGTGGCAAAAGATAGTGGTGTAGGCAATCTAATTTCTATAAAGTTTGAAGTGGTGGGTTTCAGCGAGGGTTGGGGTAAGCGGCCATCAGATGGAGGAAAAGATAAGCATCCTCTTGAAGGCCCTAGGAAATTTTTTATTATTCCAAATTTTGAAATGGTTGTTATGGTGGGGAAGGAAGAACATAGGTTAAAAAATGTAGCTATCTTTCTTACAACACTTGATTGTAATAGGATCTCAATTATGAAGTTTCTGGAGGAATGGTTTAATAATGTTTTGGGTAAAAAAATAGGGGTCTAAATTTCATTTTATAGAATGATACAAAAGGGATTTTTTTTATTTTTAAAAAAATTATGACATACATAAAATGGTTATTGAGAAGCAATTCTGGAACATTGGAAATTCAATGTTCAGGGCCACTACTTGGTCCCTAGAGTTGATAAATGAGGAATTTTAGGCCCTTTCCTACCCTAGATGGGTGACTATGAAAGTTGTTCCACCTCAAATCTGGGCATTTGTACCTTAACTACTTTCTCTGCTGGAAAATGTGACGAAGATAGATGAAACAAAAGCCACCCTTATGCATATGGATCTAAGGGTTTTGATCTCCTTACCTCGAGGGTAGATATTCTTGAGGAATTAGAAATTAAAAATGGAGGAAAATTGGTGTCCTACAAATTAGAAGTCTTAGGAGCCCTAAATTCTTGCTTTTTGTGCAAGAAGGAAGGTCATTTGAGGAGAAACCGCCCTATTTTGAAGAATAGATTTGAGAATTTCAAAACTTATTAAATACCTATCTCTCCAAACCCTAAAGGGTATGCAATTGAGAGGGTGATGGAAATTATTAGTAATGATAAAAATGTGAAGTCCCCCAAGTTTTCAAAAAGAAAGAAGAATGCAAAGTTAACTAGAACAAACACAAATGAAAATCTAGTACAATCTATTAGGTTAGAAGGTGCCATAGCCAACCAAGTGACACACTTTGTAAAAATTCCTCCTTGTAACCCTAGCTTGAGGGACTTAAATACATACTCTAGAAATGTAATAAATATAAATGAAAATATTGGCTTCCAATCTTATGAGGAAATATCCCCATAAGAGGGATTGGTGAATACACTATCCATGGAGAATACCCACCCAAAAGAGTAGAAAGCTAATAGGCTTTTGATAATTAATAACAATCCTGAACACTAGAAATATGCACAAGAGCTTATCTTAGATAAAATTAAACAAATAATTCTTCAAGAAAACAATAAAGATAATGGTAGGATGGAAATTTTTGTTAATCTTGAAGAGGACTCTGAACCAAAGACTAGTTTGGAAACTCAAGAAAATATTGAGTTTAACAAAGATGTGATTGAATCGAATAAGGTAGGGGATAAAAACCCTAAAAATTTGAATATAAATGAAAACTCAAAAGTGTTGAAGATTGTCCAAAGATATGATACTTAAAATTAAAAAAATAAAGAATTGAAATATATAAAAGATATGCTAATTAGTTGTAATTTCAACATGGATCATAATAAATTAATCAGCTCCATTATGTTATCTTTGACTAAATACAACTCAGGACAAAAGGATGGTGCCCTAGTGTTAGAATTAGACAAAAGAGAGCATAGAGATGCTATTTCAAATGAGAAGGATATTTTCATTAAAGAGGACCTTATAGGACAATGTTAGGTAAGGAATAACATACTGCCTTCATTACCTAATTTTAATTTTGGAAAAAATGGAACTGCCTAAGTTTTAGTCTTAGACAAGTTGAATCAAAACCCATTTGAGAAGATGGAGCAAAAAAACAAAGAGAATACAACAAGGGTTGTACAAAATTTGAGAATTGAGGAGTACACAAAAAGGATTACACATCCAAATGCAATTTATTGTTCAAATTCCAAAAGAAAAAATCAATCAAAGGAAAAGGAAACACACCAGTTAGTAATAGGGAGAGAAAGGAAAAACTAAAGTAAGGAGGAAGTAGAACCTTACTCAAAAAGGAAAATAGATTTCCTAAATTCTTTAATAGATTTAGGAATCCTAAGTAAAAATCACAATTCATGATTGAAAAGAATTTTAAATGCACTAGTTGGAATGTGAAGGGTCTTGAATCCCTTGAGAGGAAGTACATTGTTAGGAGATACATAAACTTAGACAAGGGTAAAGATGTTGTTTTACTACAAGAAGTTAAAGTAGTGAACTTTAATCTATAAACTAACCTCAAATTCATTTGGAAAGACTTTTCTCATTTTTTTACAAAGCATAAAAAAGGGAAAGGGGGAACAATCATCTTGTTTTCTAACAAGTGGACACAATATGTGACATATAGTGGAATATCTCCATGCAACGCAGTAGTGTGGGTTACCTTATATAATAAATTTGGCCTATGTTCAATATATGCACCCAATGAATACAAAGAAAGATCAAAGTTGTGGAAATGGATGCTTAATCTATAGGATATCTCATGGATAGTGGGAGGGTATTTCAATATGATTGAGAGTAGTGATTATAAAATTGGGGGTATTGAAGTGGAATGGAAAGGTAATGAAAATAAATTTTGGCTTAGAATGAAGAATAAACTCAATCTATTTGATCCTTTGGAAGGATTAAAGAAATAAAATAAAAACATCTAGTTTACATGGTGTAATTCACAATTAGGAAGAAAAAGAATATATTGCAGGCTTGACAAATTGTATGCAAATAGGGGCTTTTTAGTTTCAAACAAATTGAAGGTGGGAACAAAGTGAAAGTCCTTCCATGCTCATTGTTGGATCACCATCCCATCATGGTAAAAATCAGAATATGTAAAGAAGAATATAAAGGATGCAAAAAAGAAGAAAGATTCATACTAAATACCACCTTAGTAAGAGATGAAGACTGCAATGATGTTATCCTCACCCTTAGGGGGATAAATAGTTGGATGTTGAAAAAAAATTAGCTATTGAAAAATGGAATATAAATGTTGAAGCTTGGAAAGTTATATATCAAATAATAGGAAAAAAGAGAGCCATGGATAGTCAAAAATCAAAAAATTCCCTCCAAGAGAAATTGCTCAAACTAGAAGAAGATCTACAATGTGACCCTAAGAATATTAAACTAAATGAAGAGCTAATCTATGTAAAAAATTCATTCAAGAACCTACAAACCTTTAAGATATAAGGATTAAGAATAAGAGAAAAGAAGAATTAGTTAAGTAATGGGGACAAAGGATCTAATTTTTTCTTTAGATTCATAAAAGAAAAATGTGCAAAAGAAAAAGTAGGTGACCCATGGACAAAAAATAGGCTAATTAGTGACCTAGAAGAAGTTAAAAATCAAATCCTTTGTTTCTACAAAGATCTATTATCTTCACAAGGTGATAATTTAGAGGGGCGTAGAGCCATAAATAGTTGCAAAACTTTAATACCTAAAAATATTTCTAAAGAGAGTGCACAATTACTAGAAATAAAAGTGTTTAAAGAGGAAATAGTGAAATAAATCAAGGAGTTAAATAATGACAAATCTCTAGGGGAAGATGGCTTACCAATAGAATTTTATAAAAAAAATTGATTTTGTGATTGAGGATTTATTATAGCTATACACTGAAGCTATTGATAGAGGCTCCTTAGGAAGTAATATCAACAAAGGTATAATCAAACTGTTGCAAAAAATGGTGACAAAACACTAATACAAAACTGGAGACCTATTACCCTACTCAATGTTTCTTATAAGAACTTAGCAAAAATCTTGGCACTAAGATTGGTAGACATCCTTCCCTTATTTATAAATAACACTCAAACTGGCTTAATTAAAGGAAGATATATTTTGGAAAATTTTATAACTAGCTAGGAAGCCATGGAATGTGCAAGGTGCTCCAATCAAAATACTGGAATTTCTTAGTAGACTTTGAAAAGGCCTATGATAGAGTCGAATGGCCCTTTCTAATGATGACATTAGAAGCCTTTGGATTCCTAAAAGGATTTTCTTAGATGGTTGGAACTTTAATGAAAGATGTTGCACAAGTAGAGATAAATGACTCATTTTTGGAACAATTCTCCTTACAAATATCCATAAGGCAAGGATGCCCACTACCACCTAAACTATTTGTAATTGCATCGAATACAATATTCTATCTCCTAAGAGACTCATCTTGGAGCCCCAAGGTAAAAGGAATTTCCCTCCCCAATGATGAGGAAATTTTAAACATTTAGTTTGTAGATGACACAGTCATAATTTTTAAGCTAGAAGAATATAACTTCAATAATCTATTACAAAAACTAAACTTGTTTTATGTAGCATCTGGAGCAGAAAAATCTATAATATTAAGCTGAGATAACTCCCCCATGAGTGGTTTATAAAATATAATTTTCAATCGGGAAGATTGAATAAACAAGTTAGATACTTAGGTATTCCCTTTGTAGTGAACCGATGTCTAAAATACATGTGGGAGTGGATAAAAGATAAAATTGAAAGGAAAAATTAAATAATTGGAATAAACGGTATCTATCCTTGGCAAGAAGAATTCAAGTTTGTTAGAAAATTATTTCATCCTATAATATATATTACTCCTATATGTGGTTATTCAATAGCTATCAAATAAATAAAATTAAAAAAAAAAAGATTTTCTATGGTTTGATGGTAAAGGAAAAAGATAGAAGCATGTTGTAAAATGGGAATGGTGTTGTCTAGATAAGTATAATGAAGGAATAGGACATAATGATTTACAAAAACAAGGAATTTATCTTACTTTCAAATGGATCCTTAAAGCATTGAAAGGGAATGAAGCTTGGAAAATAAGAAATAACATTCAACTATTTTGTGACTTATTGTTTATAAAATTCCTTGTTTGCATTGTTGGGTCTAATGTATTCAAAATTTCATGGAAATCTTGGGAGAAAATTAGAAAATTGGTCATTAATAGTGATAATCTAGAAAATAGAAGAATATTCTCATCCAATTCTATTTGGTGGAACTTATCTCATAAAGGTAAGTACCTTGCACTACTACAAGGCCATTCAACAAAATCTTGGTATAAGAAAGGAATAATATGTTTTAGTGACATACTATATAATGATAAATTGAAATCTTGGGCCTCCCTCAATACAAAGTTTGATCTACCTTCATCTCACTGGAGGACATACTCTATAATGAGAGAAGCATGAGAATTGTACCAATTTACAACACTAAGTAAATCAAACAATGAAATTCTTGATAGATTCAAATGGGTAGATGGAACAAAACTACAAAAAGTGAATCCCAAACTAATTTATAAGTCATTAAATGGAAACTTGGACATAACCAAGTACCTAAACAGAGAATGTAATTTGGAAACATCTAATAAATAGTGGTCTAATATTTTTAAATTTGTTTGGTCAAATTTTGTAGAACCAAAAAAACATGTTTCAAATGGTTGTTTGTTTTACAAAAAATGCCTTATTCTATTTTCTCATCTAGTATAAACTTGTACACTATCTGGAGGAAGCCAAAAAATAGTTTTCACATGTTTTTTTACTATCTTTATGCTAAGGAAATTCATAACATATTTTGTGGTGACTTGGGGGGTTGGGGTGATACGGGAATAGTGTGATACGGGAATAGTTAAATGGCAGGAGATTTTGTCTAGTTTTATAAAAGGTTTAGGTAATTCATATAACCTATTCTAGATTTTATTAACTATTGAAGTCCTATGGCTTTTGTGGAAAGCAGGGAAAAAGGAATGGTTCTAAGGAAAAAAGAGGGTGCTTATTGAGATTGATAGAAGACTAATATTTCATAACATTTATGTGCAGGTAATAATCATGATGGAGATATCGAAGGAGAAGTTTGTCAACCTGCTAAATACAAAAGTCAACAAGGAGGAAATCAAGTATGCAAGACATTGACCCTTCAATAAATTTGATAACATTCCTTACCTAAAGGGGTACCTAGAATTCTAGAAAAAGTATAATAAAAAGTATGAACTAGAAACATTGTAAAGGGATTTGGGCTACAAGGGAGGTCCAAAATTCCATGATATGATATTCTTAGATAAAAAAAATATTTTTTTGTAATCATATGTGGTAAGTATATAACATGATATTATCTTAATAGATCAAAAACAATATTGTATTCCTAAAATTTTGATAAACTATATGCAATACAAAAAATGGTATTACAAATCAATATGTTTTGTAAATAAATTGTACTATATGAATCACATTTAAACATATTCTTTTAAGGAAGAAATGTGGTTGAAGAGGTAAAGTGCAAGGAATTTCTTTAGGTTAATATCACTCAAGTCACAACATTCTCTCACTTGATATTTACCATAGGATATGATATAGTATTTCAACCCAAGAGATTAATCTCATGCTTGGCCAAACCCATTTCATCTCTACACCACATGAATTTGGTAGTAATTATATTTTTTTAAAAGAGTCTATAGTGTTTACTTGAGTATCAATTTTCCCCATTTGAAATTTCCTATTCTTAACCATTTCCCTTAAAAATGATATTACACATCAATATGTTTTGTTCTTGCATGGTAAACATGATTCTTAGCCAAAAAAATGTGTGCTCTATGAATCACATTTCAACACTATTTAACTCTTAAAACCAACACTATTAGTTAACTTCTTTAACCACACTACTTCTTTAAAATCATTTTTTGCAACCATATATTGTGCTTTAGTAGATAAAAAATATATTTTACTATATCTTGACCATCCAACTTATTGATCTACTAAACAAAATAAACACATACCCACTTTTAGACCTCTAGTTCTCAAGATATCTAGTCCAATTAGAATTAACAAATCCCTATACACTCAACACTATGCCCATATCATTAGTACCATTTAAATTCAAAAACTTTCTAGAGTTTCTTTCAAGTACCTTAACACTCTTTTGACATGTGTCCAATATTTTTACTTGGCTATGCAATGATCATCTTTGTAGCACTCTATTAGAGTTACCCAACAAACAATACACTTTTCTTGGCCTATAATTTATGATATTGTTGACATGAAGCTCACCTAGTAAACAAAAAACTTTACTATCATGTGTTATATTCATTTTCTACTTGTGAAACTCACCTAGTAAACAACAAACTTTACTAGCATGTGATGTTTTTGTTGGTGTAGGTTTTTATTTTCCTAGTGGGATAATTTATTTTTCTCCAAGTCATAGGTTTTTCTTACACTTTTATCAAGCTTACTTAGGATAATAAAGTGAGTTTATTATTTAATAACTAGGAGATAAAAGGATGATGTGTCCCCATCCTTAAATGATGGAGCATTTCCTTAAAGGGTGGAGAATTTCCCACTTTTGGTGGTTATTGGTGGTAAATTACTATTAGTTTATTTTCCACCTCCATCCTCTCCTTAGTTCTATATAAACTCACTACCTAGCTTATATTTTCCATCTTGGAATCTCTTAATGTAATTTTGTCATTCTAAATTGCATATCTCTCGAAGTTGTTGTTTTGCATTGTTTGTGTTTTTTTAGTTTATGTAGTTTTGAATTTATCTTACAAAGTTCCTTGGGTTATCAATCCATTTCAAATTTCTAACATGGTATCAAAGATTTTTTTTGAGAATTATGAGTTCATAGATTCCTAATTTAGAGTTTGAATTTTTTATTTAAGATCTTGTAAATTCCTGTATGTTCTTCTCTTATGTTTTGAATGATCTGGAGAATCAAAAGGTTTATAAAGATTTGATAACATCTTCATAATGCATATGTGTTTGTGAGATATGGATGATTGCAACATTTTTTATTATATTGACAATTTTTTTACTATTCCAATGCGTCCAAGAGGCTCGACAAAGTCAAAATTGGCTTTCATTTCATCCAATTTGGAGATCATTTGACATAGTTGCAAGTTGGGGTTTGAAGCTCAAATTTGGTGAACATCATTTTATTGAATCATTTTCAGCTCAAACGAACCTTTCCATTATTCTCAAATTTTTGCTCAAGAAACTTTCATTGCACCCAAAGATTGACTTGTTAATGCCTGATACAGCCGCCAGATTTATACAAGATCCAAGATATACAAGATCCAAGATCCACAAGAGGTGGTTAAGCCATGTCACAAACCCAAGCGTCGCGCTGCACATCACAAGGAGACAAGGGGAAAAACTCTTGCAACAATCCCCCCATCACAAGTGAGGGGTTCAAACCTATGACCGCGGCTCTGATACCAATTGTTGTACATGTGGCTATCGTTGCACCAAAAGATCAACCTATTAATGTCCGATACAACCGCCCGATTTATACAAGATCCAAGATCCACAGGAGGCAGCTAAGCCATGTCACAAACCCAAGTGCCATGTTGCACAAAACAAGGAGACTAAGGGCGAAACTCTTGCAACACAAATAACCCAAAAAACCCTATTTTCATATAAAATTTTCCCATTTTAGATTAATTTAATTTTTGACAATTTTTTATTTTGTTAGGAGGGTTGTCACTACAAGATAAATTCAACCATTTTAAATAAATCCACAGCTTTTTGCCATGGTGTCCATTTTTGGCAAACAAGATATCATTAGAATGATAGAGATGAGAATTTTCTTTCTATGGAGGTATTGAAAAGAAAATTTTCTATTTTTTGCCAAATATTGTAGGTTGAAGTTGTTTGTTACAAATATCTTCAACATGTCATAACTTTCACCCAGGAGCTTCATTTTTCAAAATCAAATAGGCATTGGAAAGGTATTGAAGAGAAATACACAAGTGCATGGCTAATTTTTCTATATTTTTTCTTAGGTTCATTTTATATCAGAATTTGTAATTTCATCCATTGTGGGCCTATTGAGCATTATCTTGGAAACATATTTGTAAACACACTAAACTATAAAGTACCAACCTTATAATATTTAGGGGGAGAATTTTCATACTATTGAAAAGGGTGGGAGTGTATTTGGTGTTCTTTTAGTGTCTTTTGCACTCATTTTTCGGGGGATTATATAGGCATTTTGTAATCACAAGCTAAGATAAAGTTCCATTTATGGGGGATTAATCATGTCTCTTAAAACTTATTTCCATACTTTTGTTTTCAAGTTAAATTTAGAGAACTATTTATCTTGGAAATAAGGGATACAAAATTAGTTCCTTGAGCAAGATCTACTATCCTATCTCCTTAGGCTCATTCCTGAGCCAAGTGAATATGATTAGAAGAATGCATGGTTTAACAATAATGACATGGTCTATGGACTGATATTTCTTACTATTTTTGAGGATAATCTACATCACATAGATCACATTGAGTTCCCTTTCACTGCTTAGACCTTCATCCAACAAGTGTATGGAGACATTGAATCTTCATCTGAAAGTAATGTTTCCTTGGATAACTGGGCTCTTGTCAATGATACTGAGACTTATGTTGCCCCATCTTGTGAGGACACATCTTGTGTGGACAATCGATTCATTGATTCCCAATCAACAATACTTATTGCTACTTCAAATTATAGAGATGCTTCTTCGAGAGCCTCCAATGATTCATATCAAAAGGGTCATTTATGTCTTTTGGATTTAGTTCATTGGAACCAATTTGTACCAGAATTTTTTTGTGTGTTTGTAGTTTCCCTTATTTTAGATATACATGGCACTATTAAGGATATATCTCTTCTCTTTGATAACAAATATTTCGTCCTTACATTTGTTGCTACTTTAGAATCTCATGTTTCTTTTTCTTCTAGTGATTTCTTGCAGTAGGACATGCATTGCCTTTTAGATTCAACTTTGTGGGATGATCTCTTGAAAGGTCTTGCATGTTTATGGAGATGCATATTGTATATTTAGGAGACACTATTGATTATATTCATTTTTCTTTAGTTGTTATGAGGGAACACTTTGACCGTCTTGTCCATTCTCTACATGATCATTCATTCTAGTTTGACTTGAGTGTGGATACTTTGGATCAACATTTAGAGAATACATATTTAGAGGAGATACTTGAGTTTTAGGATTGCATTCTACACCAATCTCTAGGATATTTTGATTTTTTTCATATTTATCAATGTGGCCTAGAACATGTGATTTTATTGTGATAGCTTTGGCATTGCCATGGGGACACTTGAATTGAGTTCAGAGGCTTCATACATCTTGAGTTTTCTTCCTACATGTGCATTTCAAGAGTGGGTATATTTCTTGCATGCTCCTTTTCTTTTGTTTCTTCCTAATGGGAGGAATTTTGTTCGATGATCATGGACCATCTTTTGCATCCAATTTTGAGCATCTACCATTGGATCTCTTTGGGGGGGGGGCTACTTAGTCCTTCTCTTATTCTCTCTCTCTCTCTATTTTGGGGGTGTTCTCTCTCTATTGGGGGGATTTTATATGTACATGGGTACCTAACATGGCCTCATTTCTTAAGACCCGTCATCTTTTACATCCTCCTAAGCTATGCTTAAGGGGGTGTTGGTGTATCTTTTTATTTTCCTAGTGGGATAATTTATTTTTCCCTTAGTCATAGGCTTTTCCTACACTTTTATTAAGTTTTCTTAGGATAATAATGTGGGTTTTCTATTTAATAACTAGGAGATAAGGAGATGAGGTATCCCCATCCTTAAAGGGTGGAGCATTTCCCACTATTGAAGGCTATTGGTGGTCAATTCCCATTGGTTGATTTTCCACCTCCATCCTCTCAATAGTTCTATATAAACTCACTACCTAGCTTGTATTTTTTTTTTATCTTAGAAGCTCTTAATGAAATTCTATCATTTTGACATTGTATATCTCTTAGAGTTGTTGGTTTATATTGCTTATGTTGTTTTCCAATTTATGTAGCTTTGAATTTCTCTTATAAAGTTCCTTGGGTTATCAATCTATTTCAAAATTTTAACGATATTCACTTATTCATGAGCTCACATTGTAAATAATGAACTTTACTAACTTGTGATGATTTCATTTATTCATGAGCCACATAGAAAACAATAGGCCTTACTAGCCTATGAATTATGAACATCAACTTTATTATGGACCCTAGTAAAAATCTATGGATCTTGCTAATCCATGATGCCATACCTTGTATGTTTATATTTGTCGTGTCTGCTCTGCGTATGCTTTATGTATTCTCCATGCATATTTGGATTGTTATGTTGCTAACCATAGTTGATATATATGTGCATATGCATGTTTGCCTCATGTCTTATGTGTATGCATTCTTTTTATCTTGACCTTATAGTATGATAGGATCCTAAGCCTGGGGGCTATCACATCTCTTAGCTTGGTCTTGCCCTATATCTATAGTGTTTTGATGGAAAGAATTTGGATTCTCCATACTTTAATGTGGGTATGGATGTAAGTACATACTTCACTAAAGTGGATGCTAAATGTGGTGTTGTAAATTGTTTCCACTCACAATTTCACACTAGGTTTGGCACCCTCTTTAATGCATGTGCCTAATTATTCTTATGATATACCCATTTTGCCACCTTTTTAGGAAATTGAGGTAAATCCTTAATTTTCAAGCTTTCACAAAGCAATTTTACCTAAACCTAGGTGCTTGATGCCCCTGTCCTAGCCTTTCGTGCCTAAATTTTTAATTTTGAATGTCGGCCTCAATGTGATTAAGAATTCAAATCTATTTTTCAGCATCCCAAAATGGTTAATTCAAATTATGTTTAGAATCATATGTATATGTAAGTTCTTTCATCCTTTTATAACTCTATAACTTTCTCTAGCAATTTAAGAACTCTAGCAATCTAATGCCAGTAATGCAAATTAGAAGCAAGAAGAGCATAAGAATAATTTAAGTAAATTACAATTTGAAATCTATCAAAAAACTCATGTTCAAGCATTGTATGATGTTCATTATTTATTGTTATTATTATTACAAGTACTAGCACTTGCAAGATCTTAAGGATACTTCTTCATCATTCTTGTGTGAGATTGATAAACATGCACTAGTCCAACAAGGGTTTCAACTTTGAGTGGTAAGACATCCTTTGAGTTTTCATTATCATTTATCATTTATTGCTTTGCCTCTACTCCCACAAGAGCACACCTCTTTATCATTCGTCATATTTTCCATCATGGAGGTGGGAACACCAACATAGGTTTTGACCAAGGAAAGCCCCTATATGGAACAAACCTTTCCCCTCTATCTATATTGCAAGTTTACATGTTGCTATGTGAAGTGGATTTGACCTATCAACTCCTTTGAAGACTCTTAAACCCTAATTCATGCATTCATGTACTCATCATCAACAAGCTAGGGCATATTGATTACTTGAGTTCAGTTGTACTTCGGATCCTAATTTTTGTTGTCAAAGACCTTCAGATACTGCTAAACCTACATAGGCTCTAAAACCCCACATTTTTATACTTCTAAACTAGGGTTCCCAAAGCCCCTGTCCTTCTAGTTCTCTAGATTTCAATGACAAGTTCTTCTTTCTATCTCTTGCCTATATTTTATTTCTATTATTGAGTTTTTGTTTTGTAATTTCTAGATTTTGTTACACTTAGTCAATTTACTCATAATTAACCAAAATGTTTGGCTCTCCCTTGAGGACAACAACCAAACAAAATATCATGGTTAATTTTGGCTCCTTGACATTTAAGGTGAGAAAGGATTGATCTAGTTTAAGTCATTTATGATATATCTCACACTTTCACCTCTTATATTTTGGCAAACCCAACATAGCTCACATTTATAGATATTCTGATTTAATTGTATATATTATCAGATTTTATTTACTTGATTAAGACATTAGATTATTTGAATATCTTATTTATATTTGAAAATAGTGTATGTTAGTTTAGAAAATAAAGCATTACAATTCTTGTTCTCTTGTATTATTGCAAGAACATAAAACCTTATATAATCAACATATCCATATTATCATCATTTTCTTCTATCTTTCGATTCCTTGGAAAATTTGTGTCTTGAATTGTGTACTTTATTTATGAGTTTCACGACTTGGCATTATACATCATCACTCATGTGAGAAGAAGTTATCAACTTATGGCTTCACGTGCTTTGAATAGCTTCAGTGTTGATCATAATTTTGTTAACTCTTTCAATCAAGGAATGGTTACAACACAATCATTTTTTGATCCCACTCCTACCTTTCCAATGACCTCTAACTCACAATCCCCTCATCATTTTCTTGGGCTTGACCACTATGTGGCCTTTGTTCCTAAAGCCCAACTTCATAAACTAGACACATAATTGGTTGGTCTCTAAAAATTCTTGAGTACACAATGTTTTGTTGTTGAGGCCTTATTTATCATTGAGAATATTAGGAAATTGATGGTTAATGACATGCAAGGCATGTAAATTCTACATAGTCTAGCTCACATAGTGGATTCAAACATTATGACGTTAGCTAGCTGAATGAAGATTTTCAACAATATGTCCTCTCAAAACCAAATGGGGAAACAAGTTTCAATACCTATGATGACATCTTCTATCCCAACATTCACTTGTTATGTTATATCCATAGCTACATAGGTTAGTAATAACGATAACACTAGTTTTGGGGTTACATGTGAGAATTCTATAAATCACATAGATTTATCCAACCTTCCTCCTCTCTCCCATTTACTTATCAAAATTTTAATCCACCTATTTCCCAAAATTTTCCATAATTCACTTACCAAAATTCTAATCCTCTTATTGCTACCCCAAGTCCTTCACATTCTACCAATTCTCAAACCACCTCACTATTGGTCTTGTCATCAACCAACTCTTATAAAATGTAAGTTATTTATAGAAAAAACATCCAATATGAATCAAAACCAATCTCAATCCAATCCTCCATCATACTTCACTCATATCCCATTGTAATTTGCAATCCTCAAAACTCCAATACCACAAAACATTGAAACACCACGTTTTGTGAATTATAATGGAAAAGGAGACCCTAATAACCATGTGTTAGCTTTTACCATGATATGTAGTGATTTCCTCTTCAAAGATGACCTTTTAGCCAAGATATTTCCTTGGTCGTTAAAATACATGGACTTGTACTGGTTTTATTCATTACCTAATAATCAATTCATTCTTTCTAACAATTTGTTAATCAATTTCTTTAACATTTCCAAGCTAATATTAGACCTAAAGTCGTATTGATTGATTTGGTTCATTGTAAGAAAGGAGCCAAGGAAAAGGTGACTGGATTTATAAGGAAATATAGTTCCCTCTTCTCTCAAATCTCATATTCCCTTTTGGATTCTGATGTGCAAATGGTTTTCTTTGGGAACCTACAACCACATATTCAAGATAAAATTCTATTTCATGTGAAGTTAGGTCACCCATGGATTACTTCCATGCATGTGGCCCCCTTTATCATTCATAAATTCCTAAAATTTCCATTTGAATTATGAATGCACACTATACATTATAGTGGGTTTAGGCTCTTGTCCCTTCGTGGGAAATTTTCACTTTTACTTTTGGCCACAACTAGCCCAACCTATTCAACCCTGCAATGATGTTATTTTTCTATCTTATCAAAAATTAAAATCTATCCACATTTCCCAACTATCTATTAACAACACCTCATCTACCATTCCAACTGCTACTCTTGAGGCTCCTTGGTCTCTTGTGGCTATGAAATTTATGTTCCTCCTATCCCATGGGTGGTGAATGAATCACAACATGAATCGAGTATCCCTCCTCGAACCCAAGCGTTTGGTGTCTATGTTGTGGTTTCGCCTCCACCATACTATCTAGGACCACAAGGGAAACACCTAACACAACCTAGACCTCCCCACTCTTCTATGATTACCTTTGTTCCTATTGTCTCTTCAAATTCTATAAGAAATCAATTTGTTGTGCAAAAACCTCCTCCTCCTATTGTCTCCCAACCTTTGATGGTTCCTTCTATTCCTCCTACAATGAATAAAAGGAAACGATATTGGGACACATCCAAGATCACTCTACACAAGCTCTAAATCATACATGAAAAAATCAAAATACGGAAGAATGCAAGAGAGGATGTCATTCTATGGCTTGTCAACTTGTTGCAAAAGGTGAATCTTTGCCTAATGATCCTTCTCCCATATATCCCAAGCTTGACGAGGTTCCTCCCCCTCACCCATATCCACTATCCCTTGAATTTCCTTCACCCTTGTCACCTATGCATGAATCTGAGCCTTACCTTTCTCAACCAAACTAAAAGCTAAAAAATTTGCCACCTTCACCATCGCCGAGTCCACGAGATTCTTCCATTCCTCCTCTCAAATATTATTCTTCTATGAGTGATAGTGCTCATAACCATGTTGGTAGCACTACCATAACAAACATTGTGGTATATTTTGACAGTGATTCAGATGATCACATGGATGGACCATTAGAAAATCATACAAAATTATCTTTGATCTTTACATATATCAATGAACTTAGATTTTGGGGGCATGTGTGATGATCCCTCTCTACTGAGTGATCCACCACATGTCAAACCAAGTGATTCTCCGTGTACTACACTTATTTTAGTCCATCTAGCATGTTCCCACCATGTTTCTATGATGAGCAAGATTGGGATGGAGATGATTTGTTATAAACTGGCTTGCAAGTGTGGTACTCTATCTTTGTGTTATACCTGCATTTATTGTTCTCCCTATAATGTGTTTCTTGGTGTGTCTTTTGTTTGTTAGTTATTTTTGGATGACCCTTGATTCTCTTGCTAGCACAAGGATACAAAGAGAACATATTTCTTGTGACATTCCTCTATATGTACCTAAATTCTTCTATTTGTCATAAATGCACTTTTATGTCATTTAGGGATTATGCAAAGCATTTGGACATTTATTTCTCTTCCATGTTGACCCAAAAAAAAAATTTATTTTCTTCCCCTATACTTGTAGTTCCACTATATTTGGGGAATGATGTCAATTCAAAATTATCATTACATAATATCTATTATACATTAATATTGACCCAAAATCTATGTATCCCTCTTGTGCTATTGTATGATATTAACTATTATATACAACATTGCTTTGATTTTTCTATCCTAGGGGCAACCCCTGGCCATGATGTAGATCTTAGAAACATATCACTTAGCACATGCATTCCAAAAAACTCACATGTGTATTTTGCATATAACATTCTTTCTACCTTAAAGGCAATTGCTCCCAGTTGGTGTTAGCAATTACTTTAAGGTGGGAGCATATATTCCACTATGCACTTCATTTTTTTCACACACCACAAATCTAATTTTGCTCTCACAATACTTTTTGATCATATTTGTAGCACTCTATTACAATTACCCAACAAAAAATGCACTTTGTTGGGCATACAATTTTTGATATTGTTGACATGAAACTCACCTAGTAGACAACGAACTTTAGTATCCTATGTTGTTTTTATTTGCTACTTGTGAAACTTACCTAGTAAAAAAAAAAATTACTAGCCTATGATGTTTTCACCTATTCATTAGCTCACCTAGTAAATAATTAACTTTACTAGCATGTGATTCTTTCACTTATTCATGACACACCTAGAAAACATCAAACCTTACTAGCCTATGACTTGTGAACATTTCCTTTGGTATGGATTCTAGTAATAATATATGGATCTTTCTAGTCTATGATGCCATACCTTGTAGGTTTGTGTTTTCCATATTTTCTTTATGTATGATTTGTGTATGCTCCGTATTTGGATTATTATTTTACTAACCATATTTGATATATAAGTGCATATTCTTGTTTACCTTGTGTCTTATGTGTATGTGTTCTTTCTATCTTGGCCTTGTAGTATGATAGATCCTAAGACAAGGGAGTTATCACATCTCTTAGCTTAGTGTTGCCCTATCTCTACAGTATTTTTATGGAAAGACTTTGGCTTCTTTATACTTTACCATGGGCATGGATGTAAGAACATACCCTTGCTAAAGTAGGGGCTAAATGTAGTGCAATGAATTATTGTTGCTCATAATTTCACATTACGTTTGACACCCCCTTAAGTGCACGTGTCTATTAATGTTTGTGATGTACCTATTTTACCACCTTTCTTAGGAAACTCTAGCAATCTAAGGCAATTTAAGAACTCTAGCAATCTAAGGCCATTAATGAAAATCAAAAGCAAGAAGAGTAGAAGCATTATTCAAGTCAATTATAGGCTGCAATCTATCAACAAACTCATGTTCAAGAATTGTATGATGTTCTTTATCTATTATTATTATTATTACATGTGCTAACACTTGCAAGATCTTAATGATACTTCTTCATCCTCCTTGTGTGAGATTGGAAAACATGCATTAGTCCAACAAGGGTTTTAGATTTTAGTGGTAAGAGATCCTTTGTGTTTTCATTATCATTTGTCATTTATTTATTTTCCTTTGCTCCCTTGAGAGCACACATTCTTTATCATTCATTATCTTTGTCATTGTGGAGGTGAGAACACCAACACAAGGTTTGACCAAGGAAATCCCCTATACAATACAACCCTTTTCCCTCTATCCATATTCTAGGTTTACAATTTGTTTTTTATGTGAAGTATTTGACCTATCAACTCCTTTGAAGTCTCTTAAACCCTAATTCATGCATTTGTGTACTCATCATCAACAAACTAGGGAATATTGATTACTCGAGTTTAGTTACACTTCGGATCTTGATTTCTAAGTTGTTAGAGACCTTCAGATACTTCTACACCTATACTACTCTAAAACCCTATATTTTAACACTTCTAAACTAGGGCACCCAACACCCCTATCCTACTAGTTCTGCTCTAGATTTCAGCGATAATTTCTTCTTTGTATCTCTTGCCTAGATCTTCTTTCTGTTTTTGAGTTTCTATTCTATAATTTCTATATTCTATTACACTTAGTCAATTTAGTCATAATTAACCTATTTCACTACATCTTATAAAAAATCATTCCACACAACACACAAAAAGGGACCAAAACCCTAACCAACCTATTTGGATCTCCCTTGAGGATAGTAGCCAAACAACATCTCTTGGTTAATTTAGGCCCCCTAATGTTTAAGGTGAGAAATGATTGATCTAGTTTAATTCATTTAAGCTAGATCTCACACTTTCACCTCTTACACCATCTACTCAATCTTCAAATTAAGTATCATGGCAATAGATAATGGAATTCTAATGGATCTCAACTTAGTAAAAATGGAAAATATCTCATTGATGCCTATTCCCTTAATTTGGTAAAAACCATTTTCTTCCAACTACACTTTGTATTGATCAAGTGCCTCATCTTCTCTAAATTTCTACTTGAACACCCACTTGAAGCCAGTAGGTTTTCTCTCTATAGGTGGATCAACCAAATTCTAATTCTTACATTGCTTCAATGCCATCATCTCCTCATCCATGAAATTCTTCATGACTCTCTCTTTGGAAGTGAGAGCCTCTTCCATAAAAATGATTCACTATTAAATTAAATTAAGAGCAAATACATAAGAAAAACTAGGTGGACTATACCTTTCAAGTGATCTTCATTGCCTAGTAGACCTTATCATAGTTTGTGGTGAAGAAATTCCTACTGCATTTGCACCCTATTCTTCTTTAGTGTTAGCTCCATATGTGTTTTCCTCTTCCTCTTCCAAATTATCATGGCCACTATCCTATTTATCTTCTAGTACATTTTTTTGCTCCATCATTTTTAAAAAATGTACCCTCCCAATTTTAGTATCTTTTGACTATTCAATTTTAGGCCTTACACTAAGGTCCCTAAATGTAACATCCCTTTAGCAGAGAACCTTCATTTTTTTTGGATTCCAAATCTTGTAGCCTTTGATTTTTTTTGCATAATTGATGAAAATACACCTTTTAGCTTTGAGATCCAACTTGGACCACCGCTCCTTAGGTATCTAAACAAATGCCTCATAACCAAATACCCAAAAGTGTGTCAACACTAGTTTTCTTCTAGCCCACACTTCATATAGTGTCTTATTTAGTTTTCTTCTAGTCCACACTTCATATAGTGTAGAAGTATGAGAATTTTTTTTCAAGTAACATGTGATACTCATTTCCTCCACCCAAAATCCTACCCTAGGCCTATGCTACCCAACACACTCCTAGCTTGATCAAGAAAAGTTTTGTTCAACATTTATGTGATTGAAAGTAATGTCATTTTTGACCTCACTAGGGGAAATTCATCATTGTGTATTTGAATGATCTTCTAAATCATAGTAAGAATTTGGAGCATTATATTCAACATGTTCACACTACCTTATGTCTCCTTTGGTAACATAAGCTTCAAGCTAAGATGAAGTCCTTTTTCAATGAAAATTCTAAAAAATTGGCCTTTTCCTAACCGTGTTGTAAATCTATAGAGTTTCCTAGGTGGCATGAACTCCTCCAAAAAAATCATCATAATTTTATCATTTATTGCTCAACCACTTTACCAAATATCTAAGTAGAAGATTTTTTCATAGGATATACCAATAGATCAAGCCTTTTAATGCTTAAAGAAGCATTGTGCTCAAATCCAATGACAATCCTTCTAGATCTTTAACATCTCTTTGCGACTGAGACATATGCCTCCAACTATATTAAATAATTTATTCTTAATAAAGGAGGCCACAAGTTATAGTCTATCATTTTGAAGAGCTATTAGCAACCAATATCAATTACATCACCTATGATAAGATATTATATATCTTGGTACAAGCCTTGAAGAAATGGAGGCATTACATTCTTAGTAAGGAAATAATTCTTCATATTGATCATCAACCACTTATGTTTTTGAATTTACATTCCAAGATTCAAGACTAGTGCTATTTGAAATGGGCCTTATATATTCAATAATCCCACTTAGTCATTAAATATACACGTAAAACTACTAATAAAGTTATTTATTTGTTGAGTTCATCTCTAACCACAATATTGCATATCCTAGATGTTATATTTGTTGCAAATGAGGATTATAAATATTTTTATTCTTCTAATACATATTTTGGACCAATTATGTATTCTTTACAACATCTTACTATCACCAATCAAGCCCTTTTCTTTGAGTTGTAACCATTCAAGATGGTAGGATATATAAGTTGAATTAGTTGTGTTCCTATGAGTTTTATTTGATTGATACTAATTAAATCTAGGTCCATTCTTCTTCTTATTAGAGACACTTTAGCACAATCAAAACTCTACAACATTTACAAATTTGTATTTCTATTAGCTCTCAATGAGGAAGAAAGTGGACCATTTTATTTGATGATATTCCCTTTATAACCAAGCTAAGCTTTCCACTAAAAAACTTGGTTTATATTAGCCACTTCTAATTCCTTCCCAACCATGGGAGTTTATCTCTATGGATTTTATTAGTGGGCTACCTAATACCTTCAAACAACATGATT
This sequence comes from Sequoia sempervirens, assembly GCA_007258455.2. Lineage (NCBI taxonomy): Eukaryota > Viridiplantae > Streptophyta > Pinopsida > Cupressales > Cupressaceae > Sequoia > Sequoia sempervirens. The sequence continues at coordinate 52,707 of VDFB02280152.1, read as the reverse complement.
ATATTTTTTGGTGGTGAGTTAGTTTTAAAAAATGACCATCTTTATCTATTATTATAGAACCATTGATGCACCTAAGGCTACATCATGTTGTCTTTTAGTAATGTATGGTATCATTTTGGTTTAATACCTCTTTCTATTATTTTGATTGTGACTTTAGATTTTTTAGTCACTTGTGGAAGTCACTCTAGAGGCTTTTGGGGTTTTAACTTAGTCGGTCTACACATTTTTATCCTTAAATAAATGGACAAGCTAAAGTGTCAATTAGAATTTAGTTCATTCTCTTAGGTATAACACATAGTGGCATAACTATTGTCATGTTTTATAACACACCTATAGTTGAGCTACACATGTCTCTACTATCCATTCTCCTTTTGAGGTATGCCATGGATATCAATCTGTTGCTTTGCATGGGATTATAGTTGCTTTTCCTCTAGTTTCTTCATCACACCAACAAAAGGAACATATAAAATCTTTTCATTTTATTCAAAACATGGCAAAAATTCAGCACAAGTGCAGCTAGCTAGATTCAAAATTCCTAGGATAAGTATAAGGAGATCCATAATAAGCATTATATTTCTTCCAAATTCTATATTGGGGATAAATTTTGGTTTATATGGATAAGAAAAAATTCAAGGTTCAACACCAACATAAGCTCAGACTCATTCAACATGGACCCTACACTGTTACTTAACAAAGAGGATATAATGCTCAAACTTGATCTCCCATCCTAACTCAACATTCATGATGTAAAAAAATATTAATTGATTGAAATTGTATGAGTCACCTCACTTGGAAGAATAAGTTCCACTCTCTCAAATCCTAAGTATAATATTTTAGAATTTTAACCTCTTTTTGATGTAGACACCATTTGGTAAGCCCACAAAACTGGTTTACAATTCCATTGAGGAAGGAAAAATGCATTTTAGGATGGAAAACACTTTAGGAGGTTCACTAGAACTAGGGGGTTTGCTAGAACTAGGAACCCCCCTTCTAGCAAACCCCCTTTTAATGGGTTTTATTTTTTAATTGCATTTAAAGGGGGGTTTGCTAGAAGGGGGGTTCTAGTGAACCCCCTAGTTCTAGCGAACCTTGGTTCGCTAGAACCCCCCTTTTTCCCCCTTCTCCCCCTCTTGCACCAAATTTCTGCAAAATTTTGCCCTTCGAAGCTTGGGTTGAGGATGAAAATGGAGGAGACTTCACAAAATCAATTGGATTATGGTAGTCCTCGGAACGAGCTATCCATCAAACATAATTTTAATATGTTTTGGTTTTATTATGTATTTTATTTTTTAGTTTGATTAAACATAGGTTTTTCACCAAAAATCAAGCTCTTTGTTCTACACATGTGGCAAAATAGCAGATTATCAATTTTTTTTTTGAAAAATATCAATGCACTAGATATTGATGTCCTTGAACCAACAAAAAAAAAGAATTTTGATATATACAAAAAAAGTTATGCTTTAGCTAGTGAATCATGTCTAAATTGTAAAAGGTTTGACTTTGAAACTTAATTAAGAAAAAAAGTTCAATGAAATGCTATGAAACCAATTCCATGCACTAGATATTGTAGTTACGAATCTAAATTCAAAAAAAATAGAATTTTATCCTTCATAGAAAAAAGTTATGTGTTAGCCAGTGACGCCACTCTTTAAAAATGGTATTTACTGTTAAAAACTAATTTTTGAAGAAGATGGAAAAAGAAATGCAATCTGATTCAAATTTTTTTGAAAAAAATATATTTAGAATCTACAGACAAAATGTTACAAATCACTAGTTTGCATCATCTTTAAATTCCTCACGGTTTAGCCGCTATAGGTGCCCGAAAGTGAAGATTTAGTTAAAAAATTCAGTTCAATGTCCAGTTTGGCCAAAAATTGTAAACTAGTATTATGGGATCACCCCATTCTTGATGTTCTAACGTGCACTAGACAAAGAGACAAACTACCACTACCTACTTGGTTGGTTGTAAGTGCACATTTCCAAACCAAGCAAAGTGGGTCTCCTAGTCATCTTTTGAGTAGCCCTTCCACTATCTTAAGGAGAAAGTGGGGAGACTTTTCTCTAATTAAGGAGGAATTGATAAGGCTTAGTCTTTAGATTATAAATTTAATATTTGATTAGTTAGTATTGTAGAATATTATAATGTTTAGTTGTTTTGTTCTTTTCTTATTTTGGAAGCTTTCATGTATGTTTCTTCTAGATGCTTCTTTCTTCTAAGTTTCCTTAAAACATTTTTTTATTCCTTCATAAGACTTGATATGAACAAGATTTGGTATGATTTTATCGAGGAAATATTTTTTGTGTGATTATTTCTTATGTCCTCATATTGTGTAGGGATAAAAAGATTCAAAGGTTTCTAACAACAAGAGACAAAAACATATTGGAGTACAATGAATCACACCAAAGCAAAGTAAAACTACGCATAGTTGTACTTAGTGACAATATAAACACTAGAGATAAATTAACTACATATATCACAATCAAGGTCTAATATCAGAATGAACTATACTAGATTGTCAAGCACTTCAACACATTCAAATCAACCAAATTGAAATTTGACATTATTAAAAAATAATTTTTTTCTAACTTTCTATTCACATTGACAAATCTCAACTTGAATGTGATTATTTAGGTGTGATTATTATATTCTTTGTTATCATTTATTAGGCCTAAATTAATCATATTGTTCATAGTACTTGCTTTTGAAAATATATAATTATTTTATTTTCAAATATCTAGGATAAATAACTAAATAAAACAATTGATTAAGAAATTAGACAAACTAAGGAGATGTGACAAAAATACTAAAGAAATATGTTTTTCTCAAAAAGGATCAGGGTACTTAGTTTCATGTGTGAGAATATATTACTTTGTTGTAACTCCATCTTTGATGATCCAATCTTGATTTTGCTATTAAGTTTGAAATTGTAACACTCCAATAGACTAAAATATGTTCTATGCTCATTTTAGGTTCAATCAAACTATATATACGTAGAAGTGATCTTGACACTTGTGGATCTAACTTAATATTTGTATTTTTGAACTTTTGTTGTGACTTAATCCCAACACTTTAGGTCTTCAAATATTTATTTGATTGTGTTATTTGAGCTTAGTAGTATCTAGAGACATCATTAGAGCTTGTTGTATTAGGCATAGGAAGAAATTCAATCCCTCTTTTTTTTTTTTTTGCCTTAGTCAAACTTTTGATTTAATTTAATATTTTTGAATAAGTTGGAAGCAACACCAAGCAAGAAATGCAATGATTTACATAATGCTCTAGTAAAATGTGAATGCTCTCTAGTTAATATTGGATTAGTTAGATTGAAATAATTAAATTTGAATTTAAAAATTTAAGGATCAAAATAATAGTCATAATTTTAAACCAATTCAATTTGACACTTACAAATTCAATCTCGAATACAAACAATATAAATAAAAAATGAATTCAAATCACAAATAAATAAAATGAAATATATATAAATATAATTCTAACTTAAACACTAATTTGTTATATTTGAGAGATAATTAAAATGAAACCAAAACATTAGTTGTAGTTTTTAACCAGGAAATTGTAAATGTGTAAAAACAGAGCTCCCCGCGGGTCGAAAACTTTAACAAACATGACCGTTGATATTAGAAAGCTGGACCCCAGAAACTCCAGTCTCCAGCTTTGTTTTTATTAGAAAATCGTCAAAAAGAGCCGTTGCAGAGGAATTGAACAAGGCAGAGTACATGCCATTACTTAATTCAACGAAAATCCTGCTAATTGCAGTGGCAGATATCACGGATTGAACCCAAGGTTTTGGTTTCAGGGGTTTCAAATTATATCGGCTTTTGCGGACAAGAAGAAGATGTTTACTGAAGGCCTAGATGAGACTGCTCTCAATTGGGTCCGAGAGGTAAGTGTTCCAAACTATACCAAATTCCCATTTCTTACAATTTTATCTTAGCTCTCAGTAAACAGGGTGCCAAATTTGGAACACCCAGTTTATTTTCATTGAAATGGCTTAAGGCGATTGATATGCTGATTAAAGACGTTTGATTGAGACGAACAGGGCGTGGATGTCAAACCCAGTTTATATTCCTCCGAAAATATCAGCCCCAACCTTGCGTCTGATCCATTGATATACAATGATGCATCTATTGGTAAGGCCAGGAACTGGGGACTCCCTGCTACAAAATTGCCCCCCATTCACTACCGTTCAGGGTTTCTTGGTCCCCCTCTTCTTTCCTCACATTTGGAGGGCAGCGTTGTGTTGGACGTGGATGACGATGAGAGTGTCGGCTCTGCCCCGGAGCATGGCCTTTATTATTCATCTGGTGAAGATGGGGATTCTGTGGAGTCTGATCTGCAAGAAAACCCTCTTTTGCATCATGATTATAAAGGAGGTGCTGGGCATGGGGTTTACATGACTGGGGGTCATCCTAAATCATCGCAGGAGACCACATATGAGTATAACTGTCGGTATAGGTATGATCGACTGCAGAAATCAAGTTCAGACCCTGTTTCTGTGTTGGAATCTAGGAGTGGTCATGGTGGAGCAAAGAGGAAGATAGACCCTACTCAACATGGAGAATCTTTAGCTGGATCTTCAGATGATATTGGTAGTCCTGAGGAATTGCCCAGGGAGAATGAGGAAAAATTCACTTTGTATCAGGAAGAGAAGTGCGCTCAACCGACTACTGGCTTTGTAGAAAAGAAACAAGACAATAAGGAGGTTAGCAGAGGTTATCCCTCCTTTTTTGTTCGCTGTACCTATTCCTGTTCGAGATAAATGTGTGTTTGATTACATCTGATTGCATTTGTTTTCAATCAGAAACCTAGGATTACTGTTTCAAATGTGATGAGGTAATTTGCCCTTACGCACAAATAAAAGCTTTGGGTCAAAGATGGATGGGGATATACTCTGATTTTTTGTTTGAGAAAAATTGCTTTTTCACTGATTTTTTGTTTGAAAAAGAGTTCTTATACACTTATTTTTTGTTTGAGACAAAGTGCTTGGTCATGTGGGCATTTGTCTGCAATTACAAACTTACGGTTACTACTTGAAATGCCATGAAGTCTTTTCACCTGCACACATAAAATAGGTTTGAGGTGGATCGGGACATGTTCTTGATCATGTGCTCATTTGTTTGCAATTGCAAGCTTAGTGTTACCATTTGAAACACTGTGTCAACATATTAACTGCACACACAAAGATAGGCTTTGGGTTTATGTTTCTAAGGACAGGGAACCAATGCCTAGATCAGTTCATTGAGGTCAAGCTTTTCCTTTTACTCTGTGGTTTGCAACAAGGGTTGTGTGATTTTCAAAATAAGATAAATTTTTAGTAATATTTCTATGCAGGAGATGACTCAAAGTAGCATTCATGAAGCTAAACCATGGCCACCGGAGTGTGATGTGGAAGATCAAGTATTTTGCATACCTTCTTCACATTTATCATTTAATGTGTTAATCATGGTCAATCCATTAATTTTCATTTGATTGTGATATGCTAGGTTACTCTTCTGTTTGTTTGTAGGAATTTCACATTCCTGAACCCCAACCCAGGAGCTTGTCAGAAACAGGAACACCAAGTGCACCACCAATGTTTGCACCTGAAACTGAAATAACTGAAGAAAGTGCTCTCAAGACAGAGTTAGAGAATAGCTGGAGACAGAGGTCAAGAAAGTCAAGCCCACTGCATGACATAGATCAAAAGCATTGCCGTGTATGGGAACCATATGATAAATGTACAGGGTAATAATTTAGAAATATCCACATTTTCTTGACCATGTACTCATAGAATCTAAACGATCAGTTTGACATGCTCTGAATGAGAGATGATAAGCATCAAGCTTTGAGTTGAATGGGACTAGAGTTATGACTTGCCAACAATGGAAGATAAAATTTTCAATTGACAGTTTGTTTATTTCTAGGTCTGCTTGTGAGGAAGGGGAAGTGCAGACTTCATGCAGACAAACTAATTCCTTTTTAAGTCCCCCAACTTTTTATGTCAGGTTAGTTGCTTTCTTTTCAAATTTCAGTCCTTGCTGCTAAAGTCATCATGGACTATTAGAAATTCAATAAGATTTATTCCATGTGCACGTATAGTGTGCATAGCTTTGTTTTGACAAATTATTCACTTCACTACATAATATCTTTCTATTTGTGTTGCTTGAGAAGGTGATTATGTTTTTGTGTTACAGTGGCCATGGTGCTTGGCAGGCTTTCCTAGCTTATGAAGCATGTATTCGACTGTGTTTGCGTGCATGGGCCACAGGCTGCATGGAGGCTCCAGAGTTCCTTAATGATGAGTGCGCTGTTTTGCGTAATGCTTTTGGGTATGTTGTATCAATAACATTGCATTTTTGCTGTTTTGTCTTTTTCTGAAATATACAATATCAATTTTATTGTTATTATTTTATCATACAATATAAAAAACATAAAATCATAGAGGCCCTAGAAAACATCAAACCTCTATAACAACTTTGATTGAATTCTAGATGATTAATTTTAATGCATAATCTTTGTGTGCAATTTTTTTAGCCAACACAATCACATTATGTGATAGTCATAAAATTGGAATAAATTTCTTCGAACTATCCTTGCTTGGTGAGTTTAATGGTCATCACATACTTGCAATGATTGTTGATTGCCTAATTTATATTTCTGGGGATCTTGCAGATTGCAAAAAGTCTTGTTGCAACCAGAAAAGGAATTATTGATGAATGGACCTATTTCTAGTTCTATGGAGGAGACTGCTGCACCTAGGCTCAAAAAAACTATGGAGAAAATTAAGGTGGAAGGTATGGCTTTGATCTCATTTAAAGCTATGTTGGTTTGCATGGGATTGCAGTGGGTGTTGATAGGGATTTCCTTTCTGAGATGTGTTAGAGTATTACGCTATGATAGCATCCAATTTATTATATACATGAATGTTATTGAAAACCTAAGAACATTGGGACTTATTGTGTTCAACAATATTCATTCTCTGAAATCCTATACTTAATCCTTTTGAAAAAAAAAACAATTGTTTTTGTAAAGATAATAAGTTTTGGAGCAACTTTATCAGTAATTTAAGTTAATATGACAAATGGGTGTGTTCTTTTCCCTTCTAGATGTATGTGTTTCCCTTATGATTGCATTCAAAATTTGGCAGTGCCTCGGGCCATCATGGGCTGTTCAACCCTCATTTAAAGCTTAGTTGGTTTGCATGAGGTGTTATAATGGGTTTTGCTAGCGATTTCCTTTCTCAGATTCGTGGAAGATTACATAATGATAGCATCAAATTTATTATATACATGAGGACATTGGGACTGAGAATAGTCAACAATATTTATCCTCTAAAGTCCTATTCCTAATCAGTTTGGAAAATTGGAAATTTAAAATTTTCTTAATAAATTTTGGAGCAGCTTTTCAGTAATTTAAAATAATATGGCAAATTATTTTCAGATGCAAATGTTTTTTGTATGATAATATTCAAAATTTATCTGTACCTCAGGCCAGCAAAAAGAAGGATTTATTGAACCATTCAAAAATCAAGTGTTTTTTCATACTTTGGATGAATAACATTTAGAGGGTGAAATCTAATCCAAGGACTGTGTACTGGTGTGAAAGCAGTTCTTAAAGTGAAGATTAAGATGGTGGTGCCTTCCAAATGCAATTTTCCATGTGCCAGTCCAATCCTTGAACATTTTAAATCTCTGCGTAAACATTTCTCCAACATGCGGTCATCTCTTTCAGCTGGATGGGCAGCAATGAAAACAGTTCATGTTGTACCACATGCACCTCTTCATTCTACCTACTCACAACGTGGTGCTGTGTATATGCAAGCTGGAGCACAGTATGTACGACAATTATCTGGAATGATAAAAGCGGGTTTGAATACACTTTGCAATAGCACACCTTCAGAAACAACACAAGGTACCAGTTTTTTATATTATCTTGTAGCATGAAATAGTTTTAAGCCTTGGTGAAATGCATTGTTTGAAATCCTGTTTTGCATGGGTTCAAAATAAGGATATTTCATGTTTGCTTGCTTTTTATTTTGTTGACCACTTGGAACTTAATACACTTGTTACATAGATCTTGTAAGGTAAGTGCTAATCTTTTCTCACTCATCTGGTTTTCAATGAAATTGAAAAAATATGTTTTCTTTATTATTGCTTTCAAGACACTATATAATATATTCTGGAGCATAAACTGCACTTCAAATTAATTTATTTCTAAAATGATCAACTAGACTTAACCATGATATTCAACTGGTCTGTTTTACAATGTTTTTTATACAGAAACCTTTTCATGCTTGCTTCAGTTGAAGAGCTTAATTGAAGAAGAAGCTTCATTGATGCAGCCTGGGTCAGCTGTGTGGATGCAACCAGGATCTGGTGATAATCATACGTTGTAAGAGGACCTATTCTCTCTCTCTCTCTCTCTCTTTCTCTTTAATTTTCTCTTACAAGCATTATTTCCTTTGTCAGCATTTTTATTTATCAAACTTCTCTAAATCATCAATCACATGCCATAATTTCCTTCAAATTAATTTGAAAACATGCATGAATTCAACTAATTTGCCAAAGATTCAAAAGGAGTATTCTCATTCATAGCTTTTGCATTATCCTCAGTCATCCCAAGATCTTTGTTTTATTTTATGGTTTGTTTGTTCTGAATTCAGTTTTCCTGAGAGCCAAGGAGATGTTCTTATAGTGGAGGTTCAAAATTGCAAGGGAAATGCTTATGGTCGAAGTTGGATAAAGATTTCTTCTATAACCGATGACCCCGTATGTTCTCTCTTTAATGTTTACTTTTATTATTACATGATTAGAATCTTTTGGAATCCTAGCCTTATTTATATGTTTTCTTTAAAGAAAAGCTTTGCCTTTCTTGCAGAATGATAAAATTCGTTGGTGGCCTATTTACAACGAAAAACATGAATGTGTGGGAAAGGTGCAACTCTCTATAACTAACATAAGTACCTCCGGTGAAATGAGGTCAACAAAGGTATACAACAAACTTAAGTAATTGTATTGTTTAGTCTCTTACGCATCATAGTGTTGGAAATTGATCTCGTTAAAAATATATTGGTGTATCATTTTAACATATTGGGAAAATGCATCAGGAAAATTAGAACTAAAAAGTTATGGAGGGATCATATCAATCAAAACTATGTGGTCCATTCTAATTCTTATCTTCATGAGAAGTTTGCACATGTGTGGCAATATAAGATCGACAAATTCTTTTAGTTTTAATGAAAAAATGCCTATCTTCAATAATCTTTGTATATATTTATAGTTGCGATGATTATTTCAACAAGTCAAAAAGGGAAGAATAAACATTTTTATTGAGCTAATTCATTCAAAAAGTTTAGACGTGGTACAACATTGATGGTAGAAAAAAAGACATTAATCTTGTCAACTAAAATGGCTAAAGGATTGCATTGGAGGTTTAGGAGATGGAGATTTGGTGAACCTAAGAAAACCAACAATGTGAGAATGAAGAAGGTGATTAGTTTTGTTGGCTTATTATTCTCAAGTTCATCTATATGAGAGCAATGGGGTATGGGTATTTGGTAATTGAAACTTTATGTGAAACTAGAGAAGTCTAATGGAATGTGTCAAGCAGGTTGGTGTTGGTGGTTGTGAGTTGGAGGAAAAACTAGGTGAGTAAAAAATAAATCAACATAAGAGTAAGAAAGATAATGAAAGAATTGCCATAAGATATTTGACAAAGATCAAAATGATAAAATACATAGATAAAATACTTTTAGTAGAAGAACTTAGACTTAGACAAGCAAGACTCAATCACAATAAGGTGGGTTCTAATTAGCTAAAGGCACAATACCTAGAACTTGAACCCTTGATTGAAAAGCGACATTGGATTGGAAGAGGAAGACTACCCAACTAATTGCATATTGGCTTAGAGACAGGGTTACACGGGGATGTGTCCCCTACCCCAAAACTCCCTGTCCCCGTCCCCTGCCGTCCCCGGGACGGGGGGACGTCCCCCTGCCATCCCCGTGATGGGGGGACGTCCCCTTGTCGTCCCTGGGATGGGGGGACATCCCCCTGCCGTCCCTGAAATAGCAAAATTCATAGGAAACGTTTCCAGCAGTTTGGGGATGGTTCCCCGTCCCCGGTACGGATTGGGGACATTCTAACGTCCCCAATCATACCGGGGCCTACAGGCTGAGACCTTCAACCATTATAAAAAATAAAAAAATCAATTTTTTTAAAGTTTATTTCTCCTTCCCAAGGTCGTGCAGGGCCCACCATCTCTCCCAGGATTAATTTAATATTTTTTTTGGCTAAAGATTGATGGAGACAAAATATTAACATTTTGTCATTAGTATTACTAAGTCTCATTTTAATTTTTTAATAGTTCTTTAAAATGCAATAGAGGAGAACTTCTAACATGCCTCATAGAAACCTTCTGCAATCACTTGATTGTTTAGTAAATATTATGGTTTTAGAAGAATAGAGATGAATCAGATATAGTATATCAAAAGTTGAGGTAAATACTTCAAAAAGAAAGATACCTATTGCCTCTATGACTAGACTGTGACAAAAAGACACTACATAAATTTAACACTAATTATTTATGATCCAAACCCTATTGTCCCAAGTTACCAGTCTTGGTATTGGTTCGTGTTTGGTCAAATTTATTTTTGGGTTTGGGTTCATCCATACGAAAACATATAAAAATCAGAAATATATACATATTTGCAGCAGTAGTTAAGTTAAAAATACCACACATAGCATCATATATTGTATAGTAAACAACACCACCATAAAAATAAAAATATTAAAGTATCAATTAGTCAAACTCGAATGTCATGATATATATTGTCAAGTGTCAACAATCAGTCATCACTGATCAAGCATTATCATATGGGTTCAAAAATATCGTCACCATCCATATTAGATGATCTAGATACAAGTAAATTAGAAGAACCACAAATAGTTTTAGACATTTGGATACATGTTTGAGACATTTGGATATTGATAGACCATGGTTTTGTTGATGTTTGATACTGCTGTGATAAATTTTATAATGCTTTAATGACATTTCTTATATAGTTATAGTACTACTCTCACAATTTATTTACATATCTATCTCTCTTTCCCTCTCTTTCTCTCTAATATATTAATAAATTTTGAAAAAATCATATATATATATATATATGTATTTTGTATGTCGCCGTCCCCTGCTGCCCCCTAAAAATTGCCCCCGCTGCCGTCCCCCTGTCCCCGTCCCTGAAACGCCGTGGAACATAGCTTAGAGATAAATATATCAAGACCTAAGGGAGGGAACTCAATTGACTTTTTGGCTACAAGTGAATCAATAAAGATAAATTGCGATTAAAGGGAGAGATTTCAACCAACATATTGTTTCCAATACTCAAGTAATAATGTATATGGATTTGACAAAGAGTTCTCAACCTCGCTACTACATTCATGAAAGAGTGGATTAGGGTTTTCAAAATTCAAAGGTCAAGCATCAATCATGTAATTGTGTGGACATGTTGATGAGAGGAATTAAAGAGTGTGGACCCATTGAGGAGAGGGATTAAAGTGTACTGTCTTGTTTAAATGATTTCAATATGTATATTATCTTATTGTTTTCATGATAAACTTGAAGCTTGTGCCCTAGGTGTGAGCTCATTACGATGATAAAATGTACACATTGAGAAACATTCAATGATAAATTGTAATACTAGGGCCATTGCTGAGAAGAATTTCTCTTTTCTAGATAAATAAAGGAAATGCAAAATTGAAAAGATAAAAGTTTTTAAAATTAAAAGATTTAAAGCATATTTGTCTTAGTTTAATTGATACTGATTTGTATTTTCTTTTATTGTTTTCATGAAAAAATTGAAGCTTGTGCCCTAGGATGATGAAAACTATACACAAACAACAATGCCATGTGGGAGAGGAGTATTGTGTATGGCATATTAGTGGTATCTAGAGGATGAGTATAAGAGTTGCCAGAATGTCTCACAAATTCTTTTAGGTTGTGGTAGAGGAGTTATGACTCAATTACAATAGCAAAGGCACAAGTAGGCACTCTTAGGGTTTAAAAGATAGTGGAATAGAATGGCCCAATGTTGTGATGTTGGTACTTAAAGGAGGATCCCATCAAGTCTATCACCTAAATAAACGACAAAGGTTGGAGGACTTGCTAATATTGGAAGAAAGGAGAAGAGCCAAGGAGTACCAATAGCTCTATGATACCACATTCTATGGTTGCAATATGGGACAAAGATGAGGGTTTTTTGATATTGTGCTTTGTGTATGATGTGTATGAAGGCTTTAAGACACCCAAAATCAAGGACACCCAAGGCTTCTTGTACAACTTTGTGTAACATCAAGAAGGTTGTGTGTACATTCTCTCTAGTGTGAACAAAACATAAACATATGCTACAATATTTCTCTTTTCTTGTTGAAATGAAAAGGATGTAGACTGAGAGAAAAACAATTGATGATTCTCTCCAAAGTCAGCCTGGTCCTCAAAAATTGAGCCACAAAAAATCCATAGAAGTTCATGAAAGTACTTGAAATGAGATCCTTAGAAATTCATTGAAAGTGGAGAAGCCACCTACTTGATCCTTGTCTCTTTTGTAGGGTTGTTCCTATGTGGAGAAGCCCATTTTTTGCAAATTAAACTTGATCCTTGTCTCTTTTGTAGGGTTGTTCCTATGTGGAGAAGCCCATTTTTTGCAAATTAAAGTGGTACAGATTCTAGTAGCATTGACAATTTTCTATTTGCTTGAATTTAAGTGACATGCAACCTCCAACAAGGCAATAGAAAGAGTGAAAGGAATGAAGGGTTTTTTATGATAAAATAATGTAAATGGTAGAGAGAAATCCCTAATTAAAGCACTACACTGATAGCCAAAATCTTGATAGAGCTCTTTAAAATGACTAACTTGTTTAGTGGTTGCCCCTAATGTCCTAAATTGTTCCTAGTTGTGGTCAAATACTAATACAATGCAGTAATTGTACCCTATGTTTTCCTTCTTAGGTTTTAGTTTTTCAAGGGAGTGGGGGAAACACATTTTTACATTCTAGAATGATCAATAAGGCTCACCAAAATGATTATCTAGTCTAATGGATGCCACTAATGCCCCAAATTGTCTACAATTGTGGTCAAACAATATAATTGGGTAATTGTACACCTCTCAAGTAGAAATTGTAGCCTATGTTTTCCTTCTTAGGTTTTAGTTTTTCAAGGGAGTGGGGGAAACACATTTTTACATTCTAGAATGATCAATAAGGCTCACCAAAATGATTATCTAGTCTAATGGATGCCACTAATGCCCCAAATTGTCTACAATTGTGGTCAAACAATATAATTGGGTAATTGTACACCTCTCAAGTAGAAATTGTAGCCTATGTTTTCCTTCTTAGGTTTTAGTTTTTCAAGGGAGTGGGGGAAACACATTTTTACATTCTAGAATGATCAATAAGGCTCACCAAAATGATTATCTAGTCTAATGGATGCCACTAATGCCCCAAATTGTCTACAATTGTGGTCAAACAATATAATTGGGTAATTGTACACCTCTCAAGTAGAAAATCATGGATATTTTCTCAAGGTGTCATGCCTCCACTATTAATTGCTGACCAAGGAAATATTAATCAAGGGCATCGATGGGAATTAATAAAGGGGGATTGTGAATGTAACGACTCAACAAGAAAACAAATAATTAATAATTAAAAGAAACTAAGGGGGCAACGCTTGGTTATGAAGGGATGTAACTATTCACCCCCCCTCCATGAAGGATATATAAAGGAGGTTGAATCATTTGAGAGATCATCAAGCCATTGGATTGGGAAAAGAGGAATAAGAATTGGAAACCCATTGGAATAAATATTATTTACTAGCAAGAGGATTATTGTAAGTCTTTAATATATACATATGTAATTATGAATCTTCCTTTTATTATAAATATGAACAATAGATTCGTATAATAATCCATTTTGAATTTAGAGAAATGATTGCAAAACGACAAGGCCGATCAACCTTTCGAGTTCACGAGAGGTGAAAACTCGACACACTCGGCCATCAAGTATGCCATATATATATTAGTGCTCTCGCAGTACAAGGGCAACCAACCTTGAGACTACTGTTTGCAAACATTTGAACGAATTCCTAATAAGATTATTATGGGAATCCATATAAGAATGGCTATTGGATTAATTAGAATTTTGATGTGACTAATGTGCATGGATCTCATATATATATATATTATAATAACTTATGAGCTAATGCCTATTTCTAGTGACTAGTATTGTGTGTAGGACCTAAATCGGGATTGATATCTTATGAAGGGTATTTCAATCGGTAAATTTATAATCTTAAATGTATGACATTTCTTATTTGGGTGCAAATTATGGTTTTAGGGAAAAATCTAGGAATATCCCAAATTACACAAGGGGTTGGAGAGCACCTCCATACATACTTCAATGATCAACAAGACTCACCATAATAATTGACTAATCTAATGGTGTCCTTAATGATCCAAAGTATCCTTAATTGCAATGGAGCAAAATACTTTTTTGAAATTGATCTAAGATCTGGCTACCACCAAGTTAGAATGAGGAAGGAAGATATCCCTAAGAACGCCTTTAGATGCCACTTTGGACACTTTGAGTTTTTGGTTCTACCCTTTGGCTTAACCAATGCCCTCGCTACATTCCAATCATGTATGATTCACTTATTCAGGAAACAACGAAGGAAGTAGCTATTGGTATTTTTTGATGACATTTTGATTTACAGTAGAACATGGGAAGACCACCTTAAGCATATTGATGAAGTCCTAGGAATTCTTGAGCAAGCAAGAATCACTATATGCCAAAGTCTCAAAATGTGAATTTGGGTTAGAAGAAATCCTATATCTAGGACACAATTAGTGCACAAGGGGTAAGAATGGATGAAGAAAAGATAAAGGCCAAAACCAAGAACCCTAACTCATCTAAGGGGTTTTTTGGGTTTATCTAGCTACTACAGAAGATTTGTTAAAGGATTTTAAAAAATCATTGCTCCACTCACTAACTTAACAAAACAGGGAGCCTTTGCATGGAATGAAGAAGCTTAGCAAACTTTTGAAAGACTTGAGGAGATCATGTGTCCTTGTCCCGTTCTAGCCATTCTTGATGTTACATTACCTTTCGAATTAGAATGTGATGCTTTTGGTGAGGGCATTGAGGCAATACTCATGCAAAACAAACACCCAATTGCATTTGAAAGTCGCAAGCTTACATAAACCAAAAATACTACTCCATTTATGATAAGGAAATGTTGGCCATCATGCATGCTTTAGCCAAATTTAGCCATTCATTGTAAAAACTGATTACAACAGCCTAAGGTTTTTTCTAAAGCAAAAGGATTTAAACGACTGACATAAAAAATGGGTCAGCAAGTTGCAAGCTTATGACTTCGACATAGAATATATGAATGGAATAAACAACATTGTAGCTGATGCCCTTTTTCGTAAACCCCACTTATGTTCCATAACAAGCATTTTTGTCGATTGGAAGAATTCAATTATTACTTAATATGTTGTTGTACCCCAAAATTAAAATTTTTGTTACACTTAGATATTTTGAAGAAATGAGTAAAAGTCTTGTCAAATTAGTCAAAAAAGTCAAAATTTGGGTGTGCATGTCTTGCATGAGGGGTTAAAACACTAAATTTTCAAAATCTGACGATCTGGGTCTGCTGAGAGCAACTTAATCTACAAAACCCAAATCTTAGTTTTTCATCCCTAAATTTTAGGAAAACTGCTATTTTTAGAAATTTTCTAAAATTAGTAACGTTTTCTGGGTTTTTCTGGGTTTCTTTTGAAACGGATACTGGCAAAATTTTCTAAAAATAGAAAGTTGGTCCGACAAGGTCCAAACTGATTTTGATTGGCTCAAAATACGTCTATATCAGGCTGGTGCAGTCAGAATTTTAAAATAATCAGTTTTGCCCTACTGGGTCTATTCCGCTTTTCAGAAGCATATCTGGAGCTACGAGGTCATTAATGGAGGTCATTCGGCTGCCAGGCGTCAGTTTCAGCACTCAAACTTTCAACAGAAGGTGAAACGATGGACATGCATGAAGAGCAAGAAAGAAAATTGAAAAGTCATGAAGATTTTCTAACTTTGTTGAGTTTAGGCGCCCCTGTTGAAGAAAGGCGCCCACCTTTTTGGGTCACCAGATGAGTGAATTAGGGTTTGGACCTCCAATGGAAGTTGCTCAGTATTCAGTCAGCTTCGCGATGGATATCCCCGTCAGAGCATCCGACAATCCAGTCTCCGGCAAATTCGAGTCAAAGTGGAAGATATAGAATGAAGATCTGAAACTCGAAGAAGAAGATTAAAGTAAATTTTTTCTAAGTCTGGAGAAACTGGGCGCCCCAGATGAAGAAGGGCGCCCAACTTTTCAAGGGTTCAAACAGATGAATTTGTAGTCAAAGTTATAACGAGATGTCTTCAGAATGCAACAGGCTTTCCAGTGAGCTATCCAGCACGACAAACGGAGCTTGCAGTCACCAGATTCAAAGAGCTGAATAGAGGGTCCGATGAGAGTTGAAAAGAGAATCTAAAAGCAAAGGTGAAAAATGTGAAAATAAACTAACTCTAGTGAAACTGGGCGCCCCAGCTTGCCAGGGGCGCCCAAGCTTTTGAGGACCTGAAATCTACTTTTTGGCAGAATTGTTTCCAGAAGACCCCTCCTGAAATCTTCTCAGCTTCGCAACGAGCCCAAACATCCATCAATCCGACGCCCGAAACTCCAAATTCAACAAAGATCACCTGTAGGAGTGAAAGACATGAACAAAATTGAAAATTTTCTCTGTCTAGAAAAATGGGCGCCCCAGATGAAGAAGGGCGCCCAAACTTTTGAAGCTCATAATGATGGATTTTGCAGAAGTAGCATCCAAGAATGCCTCACCAAAATCAGTCTGGCTATCCAACGAAATATCCAGACAGTCAGTCGGATCTACACAGCTCCCGGAATCGAAGATTCATCAGAAGATCAAAGGGAGAAGGAAGAACTTGGAAATCATGAAAATGGCTATCTCTGGAAGGAAAAGGCTCCCATGAATTCGGAGGTCAAGATGAAGTCGTTTGCCAGAGATGCCTCCAGAACTTCTTTCTCAGAATTAGTCAGGCTCCGCTGTGAATCATTCAGCTCGCCTGTCGGGTTAATCTGTCAACGGGAAATCAGAGGCGAAGTAGCACGTCAAAATGAAGGAAAGTTGAAAAGGTCAAAATTTTGACTAACACTGGAAGAAGTGGGCGCCCTTGTTCAAGAAAGGCGCCCAAATGTTCTTGCCTTAGAATATTTTTCGAAGTTTTCAAAATTTCAAAAATTGCAAGAGGAGAAGGATGGCGTCCAAATTCAAAGAGACTGAGATTTAGGGTTTTGAAAATAAAAGCAAAAAGAAAGCAAAACCTAAATCAAACCCTAAGTCTATTTAACACCATTCTTTCATGTATTTTTCATTATTTTTGCAGGTAGCATCCAGAGGAGAAAGTTGGAGCAGCAAGTTTGAAGAATTTTTGTGATTCAAGAATCCATAGTTGCTGGTTTTACATCAGATTTTTCAGACCAGCAAGCATAAACCCTTGCTTTTTCATTCTTCTTGTTCCAGAAGATCAAATTTTTCAAGTAGAAGACCAAGGCTTTCCATTTTTTCAGTCATCTGGGTCTTTTTGCCTCAATCTTCTGAAGAATTTTTCAAGAACTTCATCAAGTTGCAGCAAGTGCTTTTATCTTGCATGTCAGTGAAAACCTCAGTGCATTCAAATTTCATCCATCTGGGTCCTTTCTAATCAGTCTTCTGAAGAAAACCCATATTGCAGCTTTTTTTCAAAAAAATTTCAAAACCTAGGGTTGGCTGTTTTTTTGATCAAACGTCAGGGTTTTGCAAATCTAATCAATTGGGTTCATTTCTAATCTTGTTCTGAACAAAACCCAAATGCCAGCTTTTTTCGGGAAAAATTGAAGAAATTAGGGTTTGCTGCTTTTTCAGGCAAAATTCAAAATTTTCAAAAATGGACGATTTGGGTTGTCTTGCATCAATATTCTGAACAAAACCCATATCTCAGAAAAATTTCTCAAAAATTTGTCCGTTGGAGCACAAAAATCAGCATTCTAAAAATAGAAATTGTTCAAGACTTGTTTGAACCAAGGTGAGTTTACAGTCATTCTTCGAGTTTTCTGAAATGGAGTACACTCCTAATGTTTTCAAGTCCGAATCAGTTCTCTTTCACAATTATATCAAAACAGCTGAGACAGACTTGCATCATGTCAAGCCGATGTTCGATCTACATGCCTTGGAGAGAGCAGGCAACACTTCGATCAAGAACCTTGGACATTCTGGACTCCTCGCAGCAGCGTCAATTCCTATATCAGTTCAGAGCCTTGAGTTCATAATCGCTTGCATTAAGCATTACAACCCGGCTACTAGGGAGATCCAGTCAGCAGACGGTAGATTGATTTGCAGTATAAAGCTTGATGTGATTGAGAAGTGTTTTTCCATTCCCTCATGGCCTGAAAGCGTTACTCTCTCAAAGGGTGAATGTGAAAGGATATGGAATATGCACAAAGACAAATACAACAAGAAGATTGTACTGAAGTGAATGAAAGGAAAACATAAGAGTGTTGTTCACAGTTGCAGTCCAGTTGGCGGAAGGATAGGTCATATTTCGATGATGTCAGCAAAGTTCGACAAAGCGGCCAATGAGGTCGAAGATTTCCTTAGATCTATTGCAGACGCTGAAGATATTCTTGAAAAGCGGTGCTTTGCTGTTGATGGCATAGATGCACCGAACCAGGACACAATCTCAAATTTGCTAGCGGATGTGATCGGGCTTTAAAGCAGCTTTTTTCTAGAAGCTTTCTTTCTTGCTTTCTTTCTATTCTTGGAATGATCCCTATCCATTCTTTGAGGATAGAAAGAAGATAAGATGTAATAGTTGGCGTTTCCCGCTTTTTCTGCTTTCTAGGGTTTTATCTTTCTAGATTTAGTAATAAAGCTTGCTTGCTGAGCAAGCCCTAGATTGTGAAAGCAAGGAGATTTTAGGGTTCCCTACTGCTTCTCTATAAATAAGAGCCTTTGCTCATTAGTTTTCTTTAACGGTTATTGTGTTAGCAAATTGCGAGCCTGCATTGCAGCAAGTTGTTATTCAGTTCACTTTGTGTTGGAACCGTTAGTGAGAACAAAAGAGCCTATTGTGCCTTCTATTTGTTGCTCAAGTATTGTTCATTTGTGTTGTGATAAGCAAATTGTTGAGCCTCTTTAGCCAACAAAGAGTTAGTGAGATTGCTGTTTTCTATTGTGTTAAGAATAAGTTTGCAAGCCTCTTTAGCTGCAATTTCTTGTTCAAGGCATGTTAGAAGTGAGTTTTGTTTCGTAGATTTGAGTAATAAAATCATGAGCCTCTTTTGCTTGGTCCAAAATCTCGATTGCCTACTTTTATGATCTTTATTTCAGCTTGCAGTGAAGTGTGTAGGTGTTCGTTGAAAGAGAGATTATTGAAGTATTTTTGTCAGAAAATCTACCTTGTTAATTTCTAACTTCTCTTGCTCTGCTATTACTTGAGAGGTTAGGAACGTCTTTAGTTTAAGTTAGTCATAGTTGAACTTCTTATCAGAAAATCTCAGCTGCGGCGTTTGTGTTTAAAAAACCTTGTGCTCTAAGCTGATCAAAAAGATAGGCAACTTAGTTTTAGTTTACTTTCTTTCAAACACCATCAGCAAGAGGGAGCTTCCCCTCCTAATTTGAAGAGCAGTTTATCTGTGCATAGCTGTCCGTTTTCAAATCCGCATTCCAGAGGTGCGAATTTAAATGCCAACATATGTCAAATATCCATGGGCAAATGACATCCTTGAAGGAAATCTACAAAATGAAGAATATAAAGTGGTGGAGGAACTCATCCTATACAAAGATAGGATATATCTAGTACTAGGCTCAAAAATGAAGGAAAAAATTATTCAAGAATACCATGACAACCCCTTGGTATGACACCAAGGATATTATAAAACCTATAAGCAAGTAAGGGAGAAGTATTCTTGGAAAGGTCTCAAGAAAGATATCTTAAAACATGTTCAAGAATGTATAATGTGCCAAAGAAACAAGTTGAACAAAACTTTCCCGCAGGCCTACTACAAGCACTACCCATGCCAAACCAAAAATGGGAAAGTATTTCCATGGATTTTATAACAAGGCTTCCCAAGGTGCAAGGCAAAGATTGCCATATCAACAGACTATAGAGCTCCTCAGGTAGCTGATGTTTTCTTCAAAGAGATTTTTAAACTACATGGTTTACCTAGAAACATTGTCAGCGACAGGGACAACAGATTCCTTAGTTTGTTTTGGAAACAAATTTTCAGACTAGTAGGAACATAACTCACTCCAAGTACAAGTTACCATCCACAAACCGATAGGCAGATGAAGATTGTCAACAAATGGTTGGAGGGATATCTATGAAACTATGTTATTGGACAACAAAATGCATGGATCAAATGGTTACACCTCGGGGAATATTGTTATAACACTTTCCATCATATGTCAATAGGAATGAGTCTCTTCAAAGCCTTGTATGGGTACGAGCCAACCTCATTTGGTAATTTAATCCTCATTGGAAGTCAGGTATCGGGAGCTAAAGACTTTGTGCAACAAAATGTAGACATTATGAATACACTCAAAGATAATTTGCACCAAGTACAAAATCAAGAAAAAATATATATTGGACAACAAAATGCATGGATCAAATGGTTACACCTCGGGGAATATTGTTATAACACTTTCCATCATATGTCAATAGGAATGAGTCTCTTCAAAGCCTTGTATGGGTACGAGCCAACCTCATTTGGTAATTTAATCCTCATCGGAAGTCAGGTATCGGGAGCTAAAGACTTTGTGCAACAAAATGTAGACATTATGAATACACTTAAAGATAATTTGCACCAAGTACAAAATCAAGAAAAAATATATGTTGATCAAAGGAGAATTGAAAGGACATTCAAAGTTGGGGACTTAGCTAAGACTACAACCCTATAAGCAGTCATCAATCAAAGCAAGTGGGGTCGAGAAGCTCAAACCAAGGTTCTATGGGCCATACGAGATTTCAAGACGGATAGGTGAGGTTGCCTATGAATTGGAAATACCAGCAAATAGAAGAATCCAAAATGTCTTCCATGTGTCTCGCCTCAAGAAGGTACTAGAACAACATATTACTCCATGTTCAGAATTGCATCCGCTTGATGACGAAGGTAAGTTGATTTTGAACTCGAAGCCATTCTTGATATGCGAGAAAAGAAGCTAAGAAACAAGACTATTCTTGAGTATTTGGTAAAATGGAAGGGTCTACCTATAGTGGATGCCACTTGGGAAGGAGTGAAAATATTTGATCACCCAAATTTGAAGTTGCTTGAGGACAAGCAATCTCGGGAAGGGTGGACTGTGATGCCCCCACTATTAATCACTGACCAAGGAAATATTAATCGCAACCTGTCTTAAATTAATTAATCGCTGACCATAGAAATATTAAAGTGGCATCGATGGGAATTAATAATGGAGGATTGTGAATGTAACGACTCCACAAGAAAACAAATAATCAATAATTAAAAGAAAAGAAGCTAAGAAACAAGACTATTCTTGAGTATTTGAATGGAGGATTGATATGCGAGAAAAGAAGCTAAGAAACAAGACTATTCTTGAGTATTTGGTAAAATGGAAGGGTCTACCTATAGTGGATGCCACTTGGGAAGGAGTGAAAATATTTGATCACCCAAATTTGAAGTTGCTTGAGGACAAGCAATCTCGGGAAGGGTGGATTGTGATGCCCCCACTATTAATCACTGACCAAGGAAATATTAATCGCAACCTGTCTTAAATTAATTAATCGCTGACCATAGAAATATTAAAGTGGCATCGATGGGAATTAATAATGGAGGATTGTGAATGTAACGACTCCACAAGAAAACAAATAATCAATAATTAAAAGAAACTAAGGGGGCAGCGCTTGGTTATGAAGAGATGTATCCCTTACCAAGGTAAGGATATTAAGGAAAAGATGTGACTATTCACCCCCCCTCCATGAAGGATATATAAAGGAGGTTGAATCTTTTGGGAGATCATCAAGCCATCAAATTGTGAAAAGATGAATAAGAATTGGAAACCCATTGGAATAAATATTATTTACTAGTAAGAGGATTATTGTAAGTCCTTATATTATTTACGATCATGCAATAATGATGCTTGTAGCAATTATTGATCCTTATAAGTAATTATGATTCTTCCTTTATTATAAATGTGGATAATAGATTCGTATAATCATTTTGAATTTAGAGAAATGATTGCAAAACAAGAAGGCTGATCAACCTTTCAAGTTCATGAGAGTTGAAGACCCGACATACTCGGCCATCAAGTATGCCACCCATAAGGGGGTTAAGCCTTGTGGGCTAAGAGGCAAATGTGTGCTCCCAGGCTTGGTGGAAGGGAGGTAGTCTTCATGCTCTTATCAAGCGCTCCACCATAGGGGGTTTAAGCCTTGTGGGCTAGGAGGCTTATTAGTGCTCTTGGGCTTGGTCTAGGAGGACGACTAGCCTCAAAGGTGGGTTGAGGGATGGAAGGGTGGCCCACCTTCCATGCTCTCACAGTACAAGGGCGACCAACCTTGAGACTGTGGTTTGCAAACATTTCAACAAATTCCTAATAAGATTATTAATATTATTAGGAATCCATATGGGAATGGCATTTTGATGTGACTAATGTGCATGGATATCATGTTATTTACTAATGACTAATAATATTTATATTATCATGACTTATGAGCTAATGTCAATTTCTAGTGACTAGTATTGTGTGCAGGACCTAAACCAAGATTTATATCTTATAAAGGGCATTTCAATTGGTAAATTTATAATCTTAAATGTATTACATTTCTTATTTTGGTACAAATTGTGGTTTTAGGACAAAATATAGGAATATCCCAAATAAGGGACATTACACAAAGGGGTGGAGAGCACCTTCATACGTACTTCAATGATAAACAAGACTCACCATAATAATTGACTAATCTAATGGTGTCCTTAATGATCCAAAGTATCCTCAATTGCAATCAATACACAACAACTAAAGGGTGTAGACTAGCTCACAAATATGCCAACAAACGTCTATGAGGGTTTGGTTATGTGATGCACACCATTAAGTTTTAAGTTCAAGACAAAATAACTGTTGACTAAGTTAAAAAGATACTCAAGCCAATCAAGCCTCTATTGAAAAACATGGTAAAGCATGAAATTACACAAGGTTAGATTGTCTTGAAGCATAAAAAATAATTCCTAGGATAGTCAAGCTTCCCAAAAGAAGGGCTAAGAATGTTGGAGAGGCACAAATAAGCAAAGGGGAACATGTTAAGTCATCATACTTATATCAATCAATGCTTATGAAAATACAAATATGCCAACAAAGGTCTATGAGGGTTTGGTTATGTGATGCACACCACTAAGTTTTAAGTTCAAGACAAAATAACTGTTGACTAAGTTAAAAAGATACTCAAGCCAATCAAGTCTCTATTGAAAAACATGGTAAAGCATGAAATTACACAAGCTTAGATTGTCATGAAGCATAAAAAATAATTCCTAGGATAGTCAAGCTTCCCAAAAGAAGGGCTAAGAATGTTGGAGAGGCACAAATAAGCAAAGGGGAACATGTTAAGTCATCATACTTATATCAATCAATGCTTATGAAAATACAAAAGGTCAGATGATGCCAAAGGATCAAATATGTCTTCTAGGATGGTCAAGATTTTTAGTATAAGGGCTAAAATGCTTCTTAGACTTGCAAAAAAACAAAGGGTGTTGCACTAAAGAAAAGGCATCTGGGTTACAAAATTCCCATGTGTGCATTGAATTTATCATTGTCTAATGGAGATGTATGTTGCATATCAATCTTGAGTCATTGGTTACACTTAACCCTTGGTTCATGAATCACTAACTATGATGAAGCAAGATCACAAAGTGCTTGAAATACACATTCTACATCTAGATATTAGAGAGATACCTTACTCATGCTTCCTTGTGTTGTTGAGATGATGCTGAATAAATAGTGAATGAACAAGCCACTCTAGATGTGACCTTTTAAGGGGCTAGGATTAGGGTGGAAATTGGAAAGTGATCAAGGATTTTATTGACCTCGACATTGGCCTTGGTGATTTGAAGTGTTCTTAGAGATTTGGGAACAACTATTAGCATTTCATATCTTTAAGAATTAAATAAATTGTAGGAAATGGGAATGCAAGAATGTAGGAGACTTTTAGATCAAGGAATTTGACATCGTGCCAATTATAGCACGTACTCAACAAAAGTGATGCCCACCTTAACACAAAAACATCCAACATTGTGGATTGTACCTCCCATAATGCTGTTAATCAATTTGTGCTTATAGGTCTGCATTTCATATCTTTAAGAGTTAAATAAATTGCAGGGAATGTCAATGCAAGAATGTAGGAGGCTTTGATATCCAAGGAATTTGACATTGTACCAATTATAGCATGTACTCAACACAAGTGATGCCCACCTTAACGCAAAAGCATCCAACATTGTGGATTGTACCTCCCATAATGCAATCATTCAATTTATGATTATAGGTCTACAATCACCCCAATCCCCCTCATCATAAATGATGACTCGTGGAGAGGAAAGACATCAATGGAAAAGGGATTCCGCTAATTTGGTCGAGATACACCAACACTATTATGTAGGTATTTGGTAGATGTATGTCATCATAAATGATGACTTGCGTGGAGAGGAAAGACATCAATGGAAAAGGGATTCTGCTAATTTGGTCGGGATACACCAACACTATTATGTAGGTATTTGGTAGATGTATATACATGGTGCATGGAATGGGAGAGAAAGGCCAAGAGTAGTAAAGCAAGAATAAGGAAAGGCATGCTAGGTGCAAGTAATATCAAAGGGCCCTTGATCACACAAATTATGCTGAAAATAAAGGTAAAGAGCAAATCATCAAAAAAACAAGAGAGTTTGTAGGGATTGGATGATGGCATGAACTCTAAGTGGCCACAAACTAGGGGTTATTACATTAATAATTAGGAGAAAGGGAGATATTGTTAACCACTTAATTCAATTGTGAGGATAGGGCAGAAAAAGGTGAGTTGGCTCTTAAATCAACCTTTCTTTATTATGTGTTTGGGGTGACAAGGAGTACAACAATTATGACAATGACAAAAACAGGGGGGTCATATACTAAGAAAAGGGCATTACATTACTAATGCTGAAAAAGGTGTCAAGTGCTCCCTTAGAAGCACAAGTTTTGAGATTCTTGACTTGGGAGAAAAGAGACATTGTAAACACCAATGCATTCTTCCTCTAAATTCAAGCCTTATAGACAAGGAAAAGAAAAAGTGAGTTGTTGTGCATGAGCATTTAACTCAATGTTTCTTTAACATGTGTCCAAGAGGAAGCCTTATAGACAAGGAAAAGAAAAAGTGAGTTGTTGTGCATGAGCATTTAATTCAATGTTTCTTTAACATGTGCCCAAGAGGAAGCCTTATAGACAAGGAAAAGAAAAAGTGAGTTGTTGTGCATGAGCATTTAACTCAATGTTTCTTTAACATGTGTCCAATGTGAGCAGTAAAACTTCGATGAAAACCAAAAAGAGGGTATGGTACACTAAACAGAGGGCATAACACACTATTAACAATGTGGTGGGCATGTCGTGGTGGGCATGCCGATATTTGACAAGGAGGTGGAATCCTAGGTTGAAAAATTATTTGCTTGGAGAGAGTTTAAAGAGACATTTTAAACAAATCGAGGAGGTTTTTGATCATGAGAGAATGATCTCTCTTTATGTAGTGAAAGAATGTTCTTGATAGCAATGAGGGACACAAGGATAGGCTAGGGTATAGGACAAAGGGGTTAACAAAATGGTTGTAGCTTATGCAAGAAACTTAACCTTTGTTTTTCATGTGATGTAAAAAGAAGGGGGGTACTTTGATTGAAGGAAAATCATACTACCACCACAAAGGGGTTAACAAAATGGTTGTAGCTTATGCAAGAAACTTAACCTTTTTTTTTTCATGTGATGTAAAAAGAAGGGGGGTACTTTGATTGAAGGAAAATCATACTACCACCAAAATCTAAGTGTCACAATTTCTAATCTTGAAGGGAAATTAAAGGATTCAAGCATACTCACTATGTAAAGTTAATGGAAAAGGAAACTCACAAACAAATACAACACACATGCTTAATTATCCCAATGCTTGACAAGGAGGTCGAATCCTAAGTTGCGAGATTCTTTGCTTTGAGAGATAGTTTAAGCCTTTAAGGAGACATTGTAAATGAGTCAAGGGGGTTTTTGATTATGGAAAAATGATTGTATGTTTATATATAGTGAAAGATGTTCTAGATATCAATGTATAGGACAAAGGGGTTAAGGGGTTAACAAAATCTCCTCAATGAAACCATGTGGACTTGTGCATGAGACCTAACCTTTGTTTGTCATGTGTCTAGGGAATGGCATAAAAAGTTGGGGCTGATACTTTGACTAGAAGGAACATCATACTACTACCAAAGGGGGGATTTCACTATAGAAAGTTGATGGAAAAGGAAACCTTAAAGGAAATACAATACACAACCTAAATTAGTAGGCCTAGGAGAGTGGCCACAACCCATTGCTTCATCTCCTAGAAAGGATAAAGGGAACAAGAGAAAGGTCCAACGGGAAGGTTTGGGGTTATCAAAACTTCTTATTGTAATTTCAAACCATAACTTGTGGTGTCTAGGAGGGAAAATGTCATGAACAACATCTTGATGAAATGCAAAGTTTATTGGTAAGGAAGGAAAGCAAAGTGGAAAGATTTG
Source organism: Sequoia sempervirens (assembly GCA_007258455.2). Lineage (NCBI taxonomy): Eukaryota > Viridiplantae > Streptophyta > Pinopsida > Cupressales > Cupressaceae > Sequoia > Sequoia sempervirens. The sequence goes on along the minus strand of VDFB02280152.1, from coordinate 25,841 downwards.
TATTGAGAAGAGTTAAGAACCTCCTTTTTCTTAGGCAAGTATAGAGAAATTATATCTAGTGTGCCAAAAGTTAACCCTTGTGATTGATGTGGTTGAGAACCATTAAGGAGAACATGCTCTTGGTCCTTAAGAGACAAATCGTAACATCTTTCCATTACATGTTGAACACATGGAATCCAAACACAAGTCTAATATACAGAGAGTAATGGAAATATTCCCAAACTTTAGATCACACCCTTGCATAGGAAGAGACCATTTGCTATGGGAGACCTAAAATCTTGACTATAGTCCTCATGACATAGAAGATGTGTTGGTTGTTTTCACAACTAAACAGCAGGTCTGAGCAAACACCTATGAGCTTGCCACACTCAATGCTTGAATGCTTGCTAGACAGGTGGCCAACTAACGAGATGCAAAACCTAGTTGTTGCATTCTCCTTCACTTCGGGCTCTGCAAGACCCAGGAGGGTGTTCCTTAAGCACACTTTGAGATTTCTTGTAAGCAACCAGTGCATACTCTTACAAGACTTCAAATAAAACTAAGCAGATGCATTCTCGGGCATGGTTAAAATGTACACACTCATCCAAGAGATGGCAAATTGTTGGATAAGAGAGACAAATTAACAGAGATTGAAACTCAACACAAATATATCATTCATGGGACTTAGAAACATTAATTTGGATGATTGTTCTCAAGCAAGATAACTGAAATCCTAAGGACAAATAGCATATATCAGATTAGTGCCATTATTCTTGGGCTAGGAGTCAAGACAATCTGCAAATAGAAGGAATGATTACTTGGACAAATAAAGCCTTTGCAAGATTAACCTTATTAATCCTACAACTAGTGATCAGACTCTTGAGACTGCTTATCAAATCCTTTGACCATGCAGAGAGACCTCTGAAATAATAAAAGCAATTTAACATGCTCCTTGAACATGAGCTACTATCAAGACAGACAATGTAACAAAGTATTACACAAGTTCATAAAATGATCCTTGATCAATTTCATTAACAATCTGCCTGCACAATACAAAGGAGAGACTGAAAGATCTAAACAAATACATTCATATTCTGGTGTGTCCAAGACCTTACAATTTACAAGCTGAAAACCCTAGACCTTGAATTCTGATAAAAATCTGATTCTGTGACTGATGCTCTTTTCTTCATTCTGATTTCAATATCTGGCTGAAGACCTTTACAAATGATTCAAAAATTTCTTTTAAATAGTCCCGGGATCACCATCCAGCTCAGGGCCACATCAGTGCCACGTTAGACCCTAATCGCCATGCTCCTCAACTACTTCTCTGGTCTCATAAATGCCACTGGTTGGGCCGCTGCAGGAAAGACATTCCCGCACGAATGAAACCAGGCAATCAATGTCAAATCCGCTGCCAAATTCGTGCGCCAATACCTGAGCCATGTCGTCCTTGTCCCAGAGCCGCGTTGCCATGAATGCTAGCCTGGCGAAGCCAGCGACCAACTCTCTGTCGCCATGAATGCTCCAGGCTTCGGATCTTCGCGCGCAAACACAAACCCTAGTCACGCGCAAGTTTAAATCTCTGCCGTTGATCACAGTGATTGGATGGCTGTCTTTTAAATCTTCATTGGACCGTTGAAACAGGCCACCACCGTCGGCAAGAAGCCAGCGGGTCGGCATAACATCCCAGCGAAGTTCACATAGGATACCGAGTGCACCATTATTCATCATTGAAACAATCGCTGAGACATTACCCTCACCATGCCGAAGGCAATTCAATCGCTTTCCCTGCACGTCCCCTGTTCATCGTAGTCGCTGTGACATACTCGGGTCGGTGAGATATCATATCGACCACATAGTCCTTTCCCCGAGCGTTCCTCCTTCTCTTCATATATCGCTGTGACATCTTGACCTCGGGGTGACATCCTAGAGATTTCACCAAGCTTCACCGAAGACATCATTTTCTTTCAAGTCGCTGTGATACTCCAATTGTTATATCGAAGCCTAGGAGTAGCCCCATGCCCTTCTTACATTTCGGTATAGCCAACCACAATCGCAGAGACACTACATCGAAAGCCACTTGTCATACCGAAAGCATATCTTTTACCCTTTTGTTATGTCGCCGTAACCTTTTGCTTCTCTTGCCGAAGAGCACCTATCATGTATATCGCTATAGCCTTTACCCCTCGGCAAGACGTTATGTAGAGAACTCCTTGCTTCACCGAAAATCATCCGAGGTCATTCACATTCGCCAAGACAAAATGGTTCTCTCGCCGACAAAGTCCACCTATCGCCACAACATGAAATCCTCGGTGAGACGCTATGTAGAGTGAAAAGTTATGCCGAAACAACCAAGCATGTTAGGTCGCCGAGAGAAGAGAGAACTCCTGCCAAGTGCCACTTTAAAACATGTCGGCAAGACCCGACCCCTTCGCCAAGACCTCCCGCCACAATACAAAACATATGCCGATAGAATACAAAATGCACCTGTCGCCGAGACATCAGAAACTCGGCAAGAGGCCAGCCCGATAGCCAGAAGATACGCCGATAAGGGTTCCCGCCGTCGCCACAACAAGAGGAATGTCTCACCGACAACCTGCAACAAAGAATAGTGGAACATACACAGGTCGGGGAGACAATTGGGTACCTATGCCGACATGAACCAGAATGAAATATATGCATGACACAATGGATTCAAATGGATAACACGACAGAATATGAGCGAGGCAATATGAGGAAGGGACAATATGCTAATGACAAGGGCTAAATTTGAACACTCATGGATGCAAATGATTATGAAAATTTGCAAAATTTTATAGTTCAAACAAAACTAGAGGGAGAAACACCCACCAGAAGTGAATTCGAACACGTTGAGCTCAACCCTTGTGGGAGCCCACTTGTCCCACGTGCCAAAATGAGAAACACCCCATAACTAAAGTTTTATCATAAAAAACCAGAGTACACAACTAGACAATGAGAAAACCAGAAATGGCACTAACAAGATGTATAGAAGAAAACATTGTGACCAAATTCACTTAGCAGAAGACATTTATAACTTGTGGAAATATTTAGAAGAATGCTAATAGCTAGTTTCTCATTTTTCTCATTTGTCACCATGCTGAAACATGATTGGACAAGCCACATAGATGTTAGAGCATTTATTTAACCAATATCATTTGTAAAGTTTGAGTAGAATTTCACACAAGGTATCCTTGTTGAAAACATTAAAAGTGAAAAGGTTTGAGTCACTACCCAATTCTCCTTTAAATAAGAAAAGATTGATTTAGTCCCTCATGTAAGGATTGACACACAAATTTTTTCTATCTATAGAGGAAGATTATCAATAGTTGTTTATCACATAGAAAATGGGAGGGGCGGAATTTCCCCTTTTATTGTTTGCTTGATTCTAGAGATAAAAGTGCATTGCCCCCATCTTTAGTTTCTAAGTTGGTATAAATCTTATATTTTTGTAGTGCAAAGAAAAGTATTTGTTGGATTATTTTTGTTATTGAAAAGATGATATTCTTAGAAGCAGAATTGAATCTTCACTTGAAAGTTATTAATTTAATTAGCTTTTAGTGAGATTTCACAAGGAAGAAAAATGAAGTAGAAATTCAAGTAGGAAGTTTTATTATTTTCTATTGCATAAAAAAATCTTAATAGAAGGTATGCTTCAATATAGAATTCAGATTGTTAATTTCTATGGCATTTGAAATTGGTTAGATCCCACAACAATTAACAATATAATTAAAAATACCCATGAAAGCCCTCACTTAAAATAGAATTCATAATCAATCAATTGCTAAGAAATAGTTCATATGCTTTTATTGATATTTTAAATTTGTCATTGGTTTAAGTGTGGTCCTGTTGGAGAAACCCTAGCATATGACTTAGTACTTGAAGCTGCAATGCGGATGCAATCTTTTCAGTCAAGAAACCTGCGATTGTATGGACCATGGAAATGGTTGCTAACCGAGTTTGCTTCATATTATGGAGTATCAGACTCATACACTAAGTTGAGGTATCTTTATGAGATTGTCAATTAATCACTTTATATTAGTTCATCAATCCATTATCTGATTAGACATGTAAATTTGAAATAGTTTTCTTATTAGTAATGATGTTTAAAATATCTAATTCAATTGTTTAATATGTAGGTATCTTTCATGCATTATGGATGTGGCCACCCCAACAAAGGATTGCTTTGATCTTTTGTATGAATTGCTTGTCCCAATAATAAAAGCTCGAGATGAGAACACTTTAAATCGACAAGAGGTAATTTTGCCAAAAATTTCAAGCTATAAGTGGTTGCTATTAAGTTTTTTTACTTGCTTAATTATTTTAACATTTATTTTTCAATTGCCAAAGAACAAGAAATACTTATTGTTTTCTAGTAAATAAACACTAAGAATTAAAAAATATTAAATACATAGAATAAATCTTAAAGAAAGAGGCATCGTCATTCTTTACCTCTTCAATAGACAAGGGACTTTATGTGTAGAATGAACTCAATAACTAGAGTTAGGATTAAGAAAAGGACTTGCAAGGGAATGGTCAAGCTCTAGGTGAAGCATATTGATCCAAAATTGGATCAGAAGGAGGAGATGTTTGTTGTTGCACAATGATCCTAGTTGCTGCACAAGAAGATCTTAGGGTCGTGTTAGTTGCTCTTTCTGTGCTCGGTGGTGTGAGGGTAGCAAACATCTTTTTGCAGGCTGTTTTCCTTCAAGCTAGGCATGTTTGCTTCACCATGGAGCTATGGCACTTCATGTCTATATGACAAGTGTCAATAACTTGGTTTTCTTTGTTGGGAGTTGTTAGGGCTAGTCAATCATTGTTGTGTGAAGGAGAAAAACAGTGTTGTATGGTTCTTGTGGAGTGCAGAATTTGTGTTGTCGTTGTGTAGATCCAAAATGCCATTTTAAGGGCATATTTCTCCATATAATAACATTGAATAGCGAGTGGGATGCTACAAACATACTCTTCCTAGAATTTTTCTACCCTTCTAGGTTTTCTCTCAACGAACTAGTGTTATGTGATTGTGTGTATGCATGTACTGTATTGTGTTGAACATTTAACCTGTTTTTAAACGTGCAGCAAATACTAATACAAGTGTGAGAAAGGCCATTAGAGAAGTTTGCTGAGATTGTAGAATTAGTGCTAACATAGATACATAGATCACAAGAATTATATATCACTAGAATTATCAATCCTTTGATTAATGGATCAAGTAGTGTCAGAGCTGCAAATTTTGGTTGCTGAATATGGCTGTGAATAGTTTATAGGTCAAGTGGCACTGGAAATCTATTTCCTTACAAATTTGAGATCAAAACAAGGCAGTCGATAGGGTTTTGAGAGCAATGGCTAGAAAAAAGAGAGGAAGAAGGTGAAATCCATTTCAGAAGACTCAAAGATGTGGCAAAAACCTTTGATTCATTGGGCAATTGGGAATGCTTAATAAGCACAAGGAAGAAGAGGAACTAGAGAAGATTGAACCAAAAACAGGGAGAGTCATCCACACAAAGTGTATTTTAAGGCTGAAGTGAAGACAAATATACAATCATATGACAGAGAGATTAGTGCCAAGAAGTTAGGTCACTTAATATCCCAAATGGAGGTGTACTTTAGCCTTCATTTACTCCTCATTAGCAATGGCTAGAAAAAAGAGAGGAAGAAGGTGAAATCCATTTCAGAAGACTCAAAGATGTGGCAAAAACCTTTGATTCATTGGGCAATTGGGAATGCTTAATAAGCACAAGGAAGAAGAGGAACTAGTGAAGATTGAACCAAAAACAGGGAGAGTCATCCACACAAAGTGTATTTTAAGGCTGAAGTGAAGACAAATATACAATCATATGACAGAGAGATTAGTGCCAAGAAGTTAGGTCACTTAATATCCCAAATGGAGGTGTACTTTAGCCTTCATTTACTCCTCATTAGCAAATTTCATTTAACAGGCTCAAGTTGGCCTTGCTGTCACATGGCATGAGAACTATGCGTGATCCCTTCAATGTCAAAAAACTGCTCCTATTTCAAAGTGGGAAGATTTCTATAAACCTCTAAAGAAGCAACTTTATCCCATTTATTATGAAGAAGACTGAGTTATCTAATGGCACTACTTTCGGCAGCATCAAGAACATAGTAGTATACTGATGAGTTATAGAAGAGGGCAGTACAATTAGGCAAAGTATTTTTAGGTGGGCTCTTCATACACCTAAAAACATTAGTAGTCATTGCAAAGCCTTGATATTGATGAGGTATGTGCGTAGGCTATCTGTGTGGAGTTGGAAAAGAAGATGTCTTTGTTCAAGAACAAAAATAGGGGTAAGGGAAAACAACAAGGAGGTTAGAAACATAGGGGGAAAGACAAGGTAGAGTGAAAGAAACATGCCAATGTAATAGTTTAGAAGGACAAAGGCAAGATGAAACCAAATCTTAGTGTGCCCTGTGGAAAGCAAGGGCTTGTGGAAGAGAAATAACAGAGGCTTCACCTGGATTTAAAACTGTCTTGGAGAAATAAGAAGAGGAGAAATGCCAACACTCTTGTGATGAACAAAGGAAAAGAGATTTGAGGGGATTTTAATTCAAATGGGATGATCTCTTGTGTTGTGCGTAAAAAGGCATGCATTGTGGATGAAAAATGAATTAAAAGAAGAGATGACAGAGCTATTCTATATTAAAATCTGCATCAAGGAAAAAAAGGTACTCTCTTTTCAATACTTGTTCTTAGGGAAAATTAATTTCTCAAAATCTGTTAAATGAGTTAGGGCTGCAAGTAATGGATCACATGAAAGATGGAGTGGAAATCATGGTGAAGAAGTGGTGTAAAGTCAAGTTTTCTTTCGGGTCCAATTATAAGGACAAAGTGCTGGTGGATGCAGAGTATGTGAGGTGATATTTGGTAAATCTGCACTTGCATCTCATGGAAGCTACATATTGGAGGAGGCCTAATCACTATAGGCTGGTTCTAGATGGAATACCATACACTTTAAATGTAGTAGGGAAAATGACTCAAATCACCATGATTAGTGTGACAAAAGTTAGGTGATTAATCAATGCTAGTGGCAAGTTTGCTTTGTTGATGTTGAGAGGCAAAGGGGAACAAAAAGGGGCTGAATAGAAAGAGCTACATAGATGTTGTAATCATCAAGAACAATAGGGTGTGACTGATTTGGTGAGGTATAAGAAGTTAAAGAACAGCTTAGGAAGTTATTGGAGGAGTTAATCAGACCAAGTACCTCCCCTCCCCATGTATCTTCCATTGTCATTGAACCAAAGAAAGATGGGACATGGTAGATTTGCATAGATTATTGGGAATGAATAAGACAACCATGAAGAACCAGTATCTTCTGCCCCAAATTTATAATCTGCTAAATCAATTGCAGCATACCATCTATTTTATGAAGCTGGACTAAAAATTTGGATACCGCCAAGTGATGATCAAGGAAGAAGATGTGTGGAAGAAAAAACATGCGAAGGTCTTTTTGAGTGGTTGGTTCTTTTGTTTGGATTAAGTAATGCACTATTCACCTTCACATGTTTCACTAATGAGATATTGAGACTGTTAATTGATTCTTATGTATTGTTATTAACATGTTCATGTTCAGCAGAACCTATGAAGAACATTTCTCATCTTGAAAAAATAATTTGAGATTTTGTGGAAGATTAAATTGTTGTATGGTAATTGTGAGTATACTAAAACCTCAAAGTCCATACTGGCCAAAGCCCACTACTATGAGTCTATGAGTGAGACTTGGAGCTTTCTAGGTGCAGCACGGTACGTTCAAAAATTCATGAAAAACCTCTCATATATTGCTTCCCCGCTTCATGAATTGATAGGAAAGGAAGTTTCATTGGGGCAATAAACATCAATGTGCATTTGAGGAGTTGAAGAAGAAGATAAGTACAACACTAGTTCTTGCATTACTCAATATGGATGCAATATTGTTGTAAGGAGGCAAGCCTATATGTTATCATTTATAAACATTTAGGGGTCCTGTGTTAAACTACAACACAATATGACAAGGAACTATATTATTTGGTTTTTGTGGTGAAGTGGAAACATTACCTCATGGGGAAGGAGACTATGGTATGCATAGACCATAAGCCTTTGCAATATTTGTTTGCAAGCACAAAAAAATGTAGCAGACCAGACATTACTTGGTCAAGTATATGTAATATTTGTTTGCAATCACAAAAAAAATGTAGCAGTCCAGACATTACATGGTCAAGTATAAATGTGGTGTGACAAACAAGGTGGCTAATATGCTGTCACGTCACCACTGTTATTGGTAGTTTATAATTTGTCTAAGCTAAATCCTTTCTCTTGTGAAGTGTATGCTGAAGACTATGAGCACGATTAGATTTCAGTGAGGTATATTAGACTGTATGTAGTGAGAAACATGCAAAGTTTGAGCCTTGTCAAGACTATTACCTTCAAGAAGAACTCTTATACAAAGCAGGTAAACTTTGTGTGCTAAGAGTGCAAAGAGTTTTGTTGATGTGGGATGTGCACACATCTTGCTTAGTTAGACACTTTATGATTGTAAATAATCTCTGATGATATGTTCATTGGCCATGTTTACAAGCTGATCTTGCAAAGTTTGTTTGTAGATGTGAGTTGTGTAGCATAAATAAGACGAACAATCAGAAATTTGGGGCTGTACCAACCACCACCAGTCAAGACTCTTACCTTCAAGAGTGCAAAGAGTTTTGATGATGTGGGATGTGCACACATCATACTTAACTAGACACTTTAAGATTGTAAGTAATCTTCAATGATATGTTTTATTGGCCATGTTTACAAGCTGATCTTGCAAAGTTTGTTTGTAGATGTGAGTACGTGTGAGTAAGATGAACAATCCAAAATTTGGGGCTGTACCAACCATCATTACTGCCTAAAAGGCCTTGGGGCAAAGCATCCCACATATTTTGTTGGAGTTCTTTGAAGAACTAAGGGAGGCAAAGATTATATTTTTGTAATTGTGGACTGTTTCAGGCTTCAGCAAGATTTGTTTAATCAGCTTGCAAAAAGATAGTGGTGAGAAGCGATGCAAAAAAGATTTTATTTATCATGTGTGGATAAATTTTGATGCCAAGTCATCTTGTGTTAAGGATGAACATGAAGCTCAAACAATCCCAACACCTTTCATCCTCAAATGGATGGTCAAATAGAAGTTGTGAACAAAACATTGGTGCTATAATTAAAGGTATCCCAAGGGGGGTTGGGATGAACACTTGGTGTATATTCAACGCTCATACAATATGGCTGTTCATTCTTTTCTTCATTGATTTTTTTTTGGTTTTTTCCCACAAAGATCGCTCGCTATTTGTTTTGGATAGTCAAGTGGCTAGAAAAATAGAGACTTCAAGGTTGATAAAGCTCACAAGTTCGTAGAGAAAGTGAGATAGACTAAAGGGGAGTCTCAACTCAAGTATAAGAGACCTCATGTTCAACATAAAGAAAAGCATATGTCGATGACATGGTTTGGCCTTTTATGGTTTGTTTCAGATCACTGAGTAGGTATATTTTTAGTGATCAATATTGACCGATTATGCTTGTTTAAGCCTTCCATGATAGATGAGAGTTGGAGGATGTAATTTGTCCTTCATTGGATGATTTTACACTAGAGGAGATGATGAATTGGAGGAGGATGGGAGACATGGTTGATAGGCGAGAATGGAAGATGTGGGAAAGAAGTATTTACTTGTCTTGAGGCTTTCTCCAAAAGCCCCTAACTAAGGAGGTGTATCTGGAATTGTTTTGCAAGCTATCCCTAGTTGGTGAAGATCCTAATTGTTGTGCAAGGTCTTAGTTGCTATGCAAGAAGATCCTAGTTCTTGTGTAAGGTCTTAGTTGCTATGCAAGAAGATCCTAGTTCTTGTGCAAGGTCTTAATTGTTGAGCAAGATGATCTCAGTTCCTATGCAAGTGATCCCAGTTGCAACATAACAAAAAATTCTAGTTGTTGTACAAGTGGATGCCTTTGCTATTCAAGTATCTCTCTTGTGTAAGATACTATTTTGGTTGTGCAAGCAAAATTTTGGGCTAGAATGAAAATGTAGCAAGTTTATGAGTGAAGGAAAGTTTTATGAGTGTCTTAGTGGTGGTTTGGAACATTGTTATGAGATTTACAAAGACAATGATTTCATCTCTTGTTGTGGGATAGTTTTGGTGTTGATGACATGTTGAAGGTCATTTTAGGGCACCTAAGTGAGATGAGGGTAGTTTTGATCCTTTTGGTGATCGATTTGACTTTGTAAAGGGCTGCATTACTATTTTTCTCCTCTTCATGGTGTTAGGGCAATGAATATTTTTCCTTCAAAATTGTGCATGTTTGCCTCATCATGGAGCTTTAGTGGCTCATGTCTATCTGGTAGACATCCATCAGTCATTTGGTCCTCTTTATTGGTGCCCATTAGGGCTAGAATGCAAATTGATTGGGTTTTCTATGGGGAAGTTGGGATGGTTGGATGGTTATGCAAGGATGACTGTCGCCATTCTAGGGCAGTTGAGCCATTTCCCATCATTGCAAGGCCAAAGTGGAATAAAGGGCAACCAAAAGGCAATATTGTAGTTCTTGTGGAGTGTACTAGTGTGGAGACAAGAGAGCACTATTGTTGTTGTGTACCCAAAGACCATTTATAATGCTAAATAGTGAGTTGTTACAGGCATACCCTCATTGGATTTTTTCTATCATTCTAGGTTTTCTTTGGATGAGTTGTTTTGTTATGTGACTGTGTGTACTAGTGTGGAGACAAGAGAGCACTATTGTTGTTGTGTACCCAAAGACCATTTATAATGCTAAATAGTGAGTTGTTACAGGCATACCCTCATTGGATTTTTTCTACCATTCTAGGTTTTCTTTGGATGAGTTGTTTTGTTATGTGACTGTGTGTGTACTTGTACCCTATTTTGTCGAGTGTTTTACCTACTACTCCACTCTTTACTCACATTAAATACTATTGCAGGTGTGAGAAACACCATTAGTGCCATTTGTTGAGAGTGTAGAATTAATGCTAACATAGAAATCCATTAACTTGTGGATTACTTATATGAAAGACATGTCATTTCAAGATTTATGCCTTGTAAGAATAGACCATTCATGCGTTACTTGGATGGAATAAAACACCTTCGCAATAGTTGAGTTTTGCCCCATGAGCATACATGTTTAGATACATGATCTCTTCATAAGCAAAAGAACCTCTTCATATTGGCTAGAAAGGAATGCCCCATTTATTATTGAAACCATTGATAATGTTGGAGAAATTCACCTAAATACTCAATAATAATGTCTAGAAATTGGTTGAGAGAAGGGTTCTCAATGGCAATGTTGAGCTTTAAGTATTTCTTACTATTTGAAAAATATATTTGTTTTCTACAGTTTTTGTTGTAGGTAGTTGGAACCTTTGCAAGAACGTGCCATTCATATCTAGTTCAATGGTCTATTTAAATTTTAAATTATAGCAAAACCCAACCATAAATATGAGCTCATCAGTCTTAACCATAAAATAGCACTATGGCCATATCAAGTTCCATCATGGTGATTAATTTTCCGTTAGAGCTCTTATAACCTATACATCATTTTATATGATCTTAATTGTATTATACTCGTAAGACTTGAACAAAGCAAAGAAATCATACCATTTTGATGCCAAGTCATGTAGTTTGTTAAATGTGGTAATCTTTTTGTCTTCAAGGTCTATATTACTAGTCCATCCCTGTTACCTTGTTGGTTTGGGTACGGTTCTTTTCGTGTCTAGATACTGTTTCAGTTAAGGCAGTGGCGCAACTAGGTTTTGGGAGAACCCACAAAGAATTTTGACATTTCTTTAGAATTTCTTGCAAGCCAACAATAGTTTAGCCCATTTTTTAAAATAGTTTGTTGCTTTTCAAAACTATTTTTGGAATCCCCTTTTCACAAATGTGTGACTTCTATATCCCATTATTTGAGTTTTGCATTCACGTTTTGAGGAAAGGTGTTTGAATGGCATGCAAGAAGAATGGATTGAATAGCTTGGAAAAGGCATTTGCAGGGTGACAAAGTAGTAGAACCTCCAATATATGAAGACATCCTTGCTATTTTCATGGCATTGATTATCAGTCACAAGTGAACAAGGAATGATTTATCATTGACAAGCATGGGCATGGTAGAAGGCTCCAATAATGTTAAAATTTAAAACACTTTAAACACTCATTTGAAATGTCTCTATATTTAAAAAATATCAAATAGTGATGCTTTGGGCCCATCTATGGATAGAGCGAAGGATGGATTGATTTATATGAATACATTTTATATTAATGTATTTCTATAGTTCTTAATATATTTATATTTATTATTTAAAAATAAATAATAAATATAGATATATAAGTAAGAAATATAGAAATATATTAATACAAATATGAATATTACGAATATTAATATAAGGTATAATTATATTCATAATAATACTAACATATATTGTAGTTATATATTATATTAATGTATTATTATATTTCTTATATATTTGTATTTATATATTTATTATTTATTCAAGAAAAACTTTAGATATGATTTTTTATATTTTTTTGTATGGACGAACTCAACACCCCAAATATTTTTTGACCAAACTTCTGAACCTGAATCCGAACTAGTACTAGGGCCTGATAACTTAGTCAAGGATGATAAAGTAGATGGTTGGAAATAATTTAATAAAGGCAAGGGAAATCTATTTTAAATAACATGTTATACTATTAAATGATTTTCTCTTAAAATTCAAAGTCCACCCTTAAGGTTAATCATAGAGCTTTGACAGAAAGATTTTTCATTATGATTGCTTCATGTATTTATTTAGCTATTTGACACACATACATCATGTATATTATCATCAGCAACATATAAATACTGTAATATCACTTGGAGATTTTAATATTACCCAAAACCATTTGAATTCTACATTGTAGAGTGGATATAGAAGTTACTATTTAGAAGTAAAAGCTTCCAGTCATTTGAAGTTAGAATGGAACCATTTATAAGTTTACAAAATTGCAGTGGATGCCTTCAAGCTTGGTAATATGACTTGCTGAAAATTTCATCAAAATTTTGATTTCATGAGATCATAAAGGTTGGCTAAAACCAGCTGAAAATAATATAAGTTGGATCATAAAGATTTGATGGGAAGATTTCTTTGTAGGTTTGCATCATGTGTTTATTCAGCCATAGGAAATAATTCCAAAGTACACATCATATCATATTGACCTCATAAGTACTCAAATATCACATTGGGAGAGTCTTGAGCTACTCAAAATCCATGGAATCCTACAAAAATGGAATCTTGGTGTAGAAATAGTAACGAACTGTTAGAAGTTTAATCAATTTGAGCCATTGTAATTATAGAACAAAGTCAACTTATTTTGTATCCATATATATCCATGGATATAGTAAAAGTTTGCTATATTTGTTTAATCAGCTACAGGGATTAAGAATTCATAATTATAAACACGCATACATCATATTATTTTGATTTCATATAAATACTCATATATCACATTGGATGAAGTTGAGTTACAACATCCATGGAATCCTACAAAAAACCATTCCAAGAGTAGATGTGGCACTAAGTTGTTAGAAGCAATCCATGGAGTCCTACTAAATCATAGTAAGAACAAAATAAAGTCAACTCATGATGCATCCACAATACATCCATGAATAGGTCAGATCTACAAAGTGCTTCTTTGAGTTTTCAGAATGGGGGGGATGCAAGAACAAACAAAAAATTTCCTAAATTTGGAGATGGTGGGGGACAGCTGTGAAAATTTCATCAAATTTTGATTTCATGAGATCATAAAGGTTGGCTAAAACCAGCTGAAAATAGTATAAGTTGGATCATTAAGTTCAATCCTAGAGATTGATGGGAAGATTTCTTTGTAGGTTTGCTTCGTGTCTTTATTCAGCCATAGGGAATAATTCGAAAGTTTACATCATATCATATTGACCTCATAAATACTCAAATATCACATTGGGAGAGCTACTCAAAATCCATGGAATCCTACAAAAATGGAATCTTGGAGTAGAAATAGTAACAAAATGTTAGAAGCGTAATCAATTTGAGCCATTGTAATTATAGAATAAAATCAACTTATTATGCATCCTAGAGATTGATGGGAAGATTTCTTTGTAGGTTTGCTTCGTGTGTTTATTCAGCCATAGGGAATAATTCCAAAGTTTACATCATATCATATTGACCTCATAAATACTCAAATATCACATTGGGAGAGCTACTCAAAATCCATGGAATCCTACAAAAATGGAATCTTGGAGTAGAAAAAGTAACAAAATGTTAGAAGTGTAATCAATTTGAGCCATTGTAATTATAGAATAAAATCAACTTATTATGCATCCATATATATCCATGAATATAGTAAAAGTTTTCTATATTTGTTTAATCAGCCACAGGGAATAAGAATTCATAAGTACAAACACATATACATCATATTAGTTGACCTCATATAAATACTTATATATCACATGGGATGAAGTTGAGTTACAACATCCATGGAATCCTACAAAAAGTCATTCCAAGAGTAAGAACAAAATAAAGTTGACTCATGATGCATCCACAATACATGCATGAATAGGTCAGATCTACATAGTGCTTGTTTGAGTTTTTGGAATGGTGGATGCAAGAACAACAAAAAATTTCCTAAATTTGGAGATGGTGGGGGACAACTGTTAAAATAACTTAAACAAATTAAAAGTAGTTGAAATTTTAATACGATGCACCATGTTTGCAATGACAATGTAATGTCCCCTTCCTAGGCAGTGCAGTTGATTCAGGGGTTAGCCTATCATTCAGACCCTTGTAGGTTGATAGGTGTGTTTAGAGGGTTATTTTAGCAGCTATCTAGCGTTTGGGAACATTACTCCATCAGTTGATTCAGGTTTGGGCCTTGGCAGACACTTTCAGAGTGATTTACAGATACTTACTATTTATAGTAAGTTAGGTAGGCAGGAGTTGCTATTTCTAGCAGGGCACCTGGTTCAGTTGGTCAGCTCAGTTTCGACCTAGTTTGAGGAATTGATGAGCAAACAGTGATTATTGAGGCATTTGATAATTATTAAAAGTTTATTAATTTGACTTTATAATATAAAGTCACTTTAATGAAAAATTAAAGTAATTATTTAATGGCAAATTATAAAGTATTAATACTTTATAATAAGAAGGTAAATAATATTAAATGAGTATTTTATTACTCGTCAAAAAGGGACGCCATTATTTAATTGTTTTGCCTAAGTAAAAAAAGGACGATTTAATTAATATTTTAAATGCTCATTATTTGCTTTTTGAGAAGGGGGTCGACTTATTGAGAGGAGATATATATTTCACAAAGACAAATCGAACTCATTATGTTATGATTATTCTAATTTGTCTATTTTTCTCTCTGAGAACATTGGGGTTTGTGAAACAAGGGTTTCTGCAGATCATTGGGTTTTGGAGAACGTTCCCTCTTCAGAATCGGACATACTGAGACTGTGAGATACCAGTTGAAGCTTGTCAGTTGGGTGACTTTATTCAAATATTGAATCAAATAGGGAGGTCGACTTTTAACTTCATCCATCATATCTCAGGCCACTTTTTCTTCAGCCGTACCATCATCATTTATTGCTATCAGGCCGTACTGTACCAGCAGATAGGCGTGTGAAAGAAATAAAGGAAACGCCTTTGTCTTTTGGTTCCATTTCCCTCCAGCTTGGTCGCCTTGCTTCACAGGGGTGTTTGGCGTCTTTTTGGACTGGGAGATTGAAGTATTCTTTGATATTCTGATGATTTTTCAGCTGTGCGCCTTGCTGCAAATAAAGTCAAGTTTTTCATCAAGTTTCCAGCTGCCTTTTTCATTGCATGTATTGCCTTTTAGTTTGTAATAGCTCGATTGAATTAAAGAAGGCTTTCTCTATACAAAATCATATATTTATTGTTGTTTCTAGCATTCTACAAATTTATTGCATTTTATTTTCAAATCGCACCAATTTCTTCTTATTGCAAAAACCACAAAAAAAGTCAAAAACAACAAAACAAATAAAAATCCGCATTCACCGTCAGAAGTCAGGGTTGAGAGACACCTGGTCTCTTACAGACAATGCCCCCTATAGTTTTTTAGGGGTTTTTAGCATCTTTTTCCCTAAAAAGTTACCCTTATTATTTTTATGCACCAAATGGAGCAGGTTGTCTAGTCCTCGAGACATCTAAGATGTTGGGGATGTTTCCATGTAATCCAAACCCTTAGGATTGTGTCCCTATGGAACATTGGTTCTACATGGCCTCACATTTGCAAAAAACACTGAAAATTTCATCAAAGGCCAAAACCTTGATGTCTTTGAATTTGAAAGGCTGATTTACACCATAGTTCAGTTCTCTATGGCTTACATATACTTAATGTTGGACTTATTGCGATTTAGATTCACACTTAATATTGAAGAATAGGTTGCACTCATTTGCAAGGAGGATGACCCACCTCTCTATTCTTATAGGGTATTGAAATTGATTAAAGAAATAAGAATATATTAATCCAGGAGGCATGAAACTCTCTTGTTGAAATCTTGCTAACTATCCTTCGGATGCAATTACCAAGAATAGAGGGTAAGAAGGATAACATTCCTTATACAAAAGAAATCAGCACCTTGATGTTGCTCTAGTAGGCTGACCTCTTATATGTCTGCCAACCTTTCCATTGGTCAAATATTTATAAATAATGGGAACTATCATTTTTTGTTTGGTCATCAAACCTTTTCAAGGTTCCTTTCCTATGCCTAAATAGTTTATAAAATGATGGGAACTGCAAATTCTTGTTTGGTCTTTCAAATCTTTTCAAGGTTCCTATTGTTTTGTAATCATAAATGTAAACCTTTCCTATGCCTTAATAACTTATAAATAATGCAAATTGGTCATATTTTGTATGGACTTCCAAAACTTATCAAGTTTCCTATTCTTATAATTTTATGTGGTTTATTCATATTTTGATCAAATAGACTAAAATAGAGAACCCTATACACTATTTGAGGCCAAGTCAAATGTAATATGAAATTTGGTTAGCTTCTATCTTAAGGACTAATAAACAACATTGTCAACCTTCCCAATGCCCCAAAAGGTGTTTAAATAGTGTTCTATGGAGTCTCTAGATGGAGAGACAAGGGGACGATGGGGATGGGTCTCGAGGATGAGGGGACCAAGGGCCTAGATTTGGGCATGGGTAGGGGGATAACAATAGGACAATGGTGCAAATATAAATAGTACTTGAATAAATAGCTATCCAATGATATCAATAATGAAAATACTCAAACATATTGCATCGAATAATGAAAATACTGAATATCAATATAGTTATATTATATTCAAAATAATAATAACATTCGAAATCCAAATACAATTGGCAAATGGCCCAATGCCTCAAATCATCATTTATCAACCTATGTCGACTTCATGTTGTTGGATTCTCCTTGTGTTATGGTCACTCAATAGATAATGTATTGCTCTTTCAGTTATAGACAATCAATTGTAAAATTCTGTTTGTTCTTTGTGGCTCTCATATTTTGCATAAATGGAATTTTACCCATTTAAATTCCATCCGTTCCTATGATGTTTTAATTGTGGAGTTTCATCTTTGCTTGTTTTGCATCAAAATCATGCAACATCAATACATCTGTAACAGGAGAGGACACATAAATGGAAGCTTCTAGATTAAGGACTGATAAACAGCAATGCCAATCTTCCAATGGCCCCATATGTATTTAGATTATAGTCATTGTCAATAGTTGATGTTAGATTTTACAAGATTTATTTAAATTTCATCCAGTTGTTTTCTTTTTTAGTATTTTACATGTTCGTTATTTGTTTTGTTTATTTATGTTCACAAGTTTATATAACAAATCCTAAATATATGTCTATTGTAAAGCAATTTCTTCTTTGTGGCTCTCATTTTTTGCATACGAAATTTTCCAATTCAAATTTCTTATATTTCTAGGATGGTCTAATTGTGAAGTTCCATCTCTGCTTTGCTTTGCATTTAATTCAGTCCATGACCATCATGCAACATCAATACATCTGTTACTAATGAAGGGGTAACATAAAGAAATACTCTGATTATGATATGATTTGATGCGATGTTCTTTTATTTGGTTATTTTGCTCTTACTTTTACACCAAGTTCAGGAAGCACCAGTTGCTCTCCACAGAACCAAGTCAAACAAGTGATATTGCACCCACTAAAGAATGCCATGGTGTTTGAGTTTCAGACATTTCTATATGGGCCGATTATGAACTCAAGCAAATTTCAAGATAATATATGTAATCCAGATTAGAGCTTTAATTTCAGGTCATTTACAAAATTATTTGTCACAAGAAGAAAAGGAATGTAACTATGAACCAGAACCCACACAGATCCTTTATCCCAAATCCATTAGCCAGGGACTCTCATTGTTTTCGGTTAACTTTCTGGAAATTTAAAAAAATATTTATTACAGGATCTTAAGTGCTCAATTAGAACAAGTGTTTATTCCTCCATACCCAGGCATGCAACTTAGGGCAAACATTTTCATATAATAACCCATGCCACTTTATTTCTCCAAGAAATAGCTAAAATTGGTAGCAAACTCCCCTGCAATAATGTGCGTCTATTATCTATGGTAAATCATCACCAGAAAATGCACAATTTCCAGCTGCCCAGGGTGTTGGCTTTACTTGCAAATTATTTATCAAAGAAAAACCACTACTTTCCAAATGTATAATGAAGTATAACAAATTTCTCCTGTAATTAACTCTAATACAGATTTTAAGATGCCTGCTTTAATTTCAAGACTTACTCCACCAAAGCAAATTGCCATGTGATGCACATATATTATTTACCATATGAACAATTTGAATTATATGAATACCCTCTCTGCCAATTCATATGTATAATTCTTCTCTGGATGGGTCCTGACAGTGAAGATCAATTGGAACATCTTCTTGCAATGGCTTTTGAGAATTACAAGTCACTAGAAGAATCATCACCATCAGGTTTAGCTGACATGTTTGGGCCAGCTACTGGTATTGCTGCACCTGCATTAGCACCTGCAGTCCAAGTATACACCCTTCTTCATGACATACTTTCCCCTGATGCACAAGCAACTTTGAGAAACTATATACAGGTGCTGTATAATTATTCATGTCTATGCATGCTTAGAAATGACAAATATAATAGGAGAGAATTATTTAAAAAATAATTTTTTTATAATATCGTCCTATATTTTATGCATTTCCTCATTGGCTTGGGCCTTAGTTTTACTACAATGACTATTTACAGAAAGGGTCAGGGATGAATCAATTTTTTTGAATGATTAAGTTTGTGATATTCTTTAAGGAACACTATTCCAAATGTTGTCCAAGTTTGTCTTATTTTAACATTACAAGGAAATTCAAAATGAAACTGTTAAGCAGGATTATCTCTGAGACATTTAATACACACATCTTGTTTGTTTACCTTTGCGAGCCTGCTTTTGGCTTAAGCAATAGTTATTTTAGATTCCATCAATGGTAAACCTAGAATGGTATCAAATTCAATCATAAAACCCTAATTATACCTAAGAATTTCAAAATACATGTTTGAATTTTTCTCCTTTTTCCTAATTTTGCAGGCTGGCTTAAGTAACCTTGAATTCTTTATTACAAAAATCATTGCACTCTCTTCCTTTTTCTTCATATAGTAGCTATGGAATGATTTTGACAGAAATTTTAGATGGTGGCTTTTCTTCAAGGTCCTTTTAATTCCCTTATTCAGAAGGAACAATGTTGCCACTTAGGGGACACATTTTTTGAGCCTTTGGCATGATTTTTCAAATTTTGTTCTACAACTGTCCAATATGGTCAATACCTGTTAAGAAATAATGTGTTCTTGTGATGTTCTAAAGGCAAGATGTGACTCTCCTTTACAAAAGATTTTAATGATTTTCATCAATTTCATCACTGGAAGTCTCAAAATCCAAGTTCTCTCCTTTACTGTCATTTTTTAGTAAGTTCGAAAGTAGGATAATTCCATTCTACTGCAAGATTGTAAAGCTCAGTTTACTTCAGAGCTTATTTTTACAATAGTTTTGTGCATTGATGTTTAAAATTGCCTTCCATGAGACTGCCAAAAATTTGCAATTCTTATATATGGTATGAAACTATTACAACTTACTAATGTACAAAATTGACTTTTGGCTTCAGAGAAAATAACACTAAACCACTCAGAGAATTTAGTTGGCTAACACAAGAGAAACTGATTATTGAAGGAGTAAGAAAACATTGGAAAGGGAAAAAGGAAAAAATTAGAAATGGTATTTTGGAAATAGGAAGGTTGGGGGTCAACTGAAAGGAAAAAATTAGAAATGGTATTTTGGAAATAGGAAGGTTGGGGGTCAACTGTATGTTTGGAACACAATTAGATATCTAGATAAAACAGATAATTATTGAAGAGACAGCAAAAACTGATCAACAAGGGAAGCTACTGAAAAATGACAAATGAAGGAGAAAGATCAAGAAAAATAAAAACGGTAAATAAAGTATTATGTTTTACCAAGTATTAGAAGTAGGAACTAAGAAAGGGTTAGAGCTTAGCAAGGTACAGGTAGGCTGAGGGTCAAATTTCTGGTCAAAATGTGGGTGGACAACTAGAGGCATGTTGTCTAATGCAAAGGCTTACAAATGAAGGAGAAAGATTTAAAAAGAAACAGTAAAGAAGGTATTATGTTGCACCACAATAACCAAGAAGAGAAAATATGAAACAATAAGGAATGGGTTTTTGAATATTAATGGCTAGGGTACCATTTCTGGTGGAAAATTGCTTGCGTAAAAAACACTAAAATAAGTTGGAATAAGAAAGAAACTTCTGACAAAACCCTGTGAGACTGGAGACGTCGTAAAAAATGCTGGAATCCCATAGAGACATTAATAAACCTCTTGAATCAGGGGAAAATGTTGGAATAACAGCTGGGGGTTTTCAGTGTTTTTCAAGTTATGTGGGAAACTGAGTGCTGTTTGGATTTCCCATGAAAATACTTTGATGGTGGTTCCTAATCTAGACACTTTCTGGTAAAGATAACTGGTTCCAAGTGAACATAAATAGCTTTTGGGATTTATATGGAAAACACCATTGATAATATGGATCCAAAGAGGGCTTATATAGAATCCTTTTTCCAGAAGAACTATTTGCCCACAATCAGACAGATAATTATTGAATTCAGGCTATAGCATTGAAGATGAGGTACTTTCAATAGAATCTGTCTGACCATGATAGGCAAAAAACTATAGAGGGCCTGAAGACACTGAAGAGAGGCTAATCAATTATAGGTACCTTGAGGCTAAGCAATTATCAATTATAGGTACCTTGAAGATAATCACATCCTCATAGAAATGCCAAAAATGCTATAACTAATAACCCCAGTATTAAGTCCAAGTCTCTTGAACATGAACCTAACATTTTATGTATAAAGGAAATTTTTGTAAAAGCCATGTGAGACTGTATACTTTGGAATCCATAAGGGACTTTAATAAACCTTTTGAATCAATGGAAAATGTTGGAATAGGCCATGGTTTGATAACATTTTTCAAGCTAGTTGGGAACCCCAATGGTGTTCAGTTTCCCAAGAAAATGCTTCTGATGGGGTTTCCTAATTCAGATGGTTTCTGTGAAAGAAAATTGATTCCAAGCAAACAGGAATAACTTCTGGGATTATATGGATCCAGTTGAACTTCCAGAACTATTCTTTTATAAGGGATGACATATTTATTGAATTCAGGCTTTGTCATTGATGACGAGATACTTCCAACAGAAGTTGTCTGACAGTTACATGCATAAAAACTAGGAAGGAAAGTGTGAACACACCCAAGAGAGGGCTTCTCATCATTTCCTGGCACCCTGGTACTCATGACAGTCTCCATAGAAATGACAAAAATGCTGCAATTAATTGCTCCTTAGCATATTTCCAAGTCTTTAACTTGACTCTAGATTTCATGTACATAAACTGTCTTTGGTTTCATAAGATTGACATATATGGATGTTGGCATGGTCTCTGGTTGGATATAGCATGATAATTATAGCAAACAGAATAGCTTCTGGGATTCATAAGGAAACATTATTGAATATTATGGATCTAGAGAGGGGTTATGTACTATGTTCCACGGCGTTTTGGGGACGGGGACGGGGGGACGGTAGGGGATGCGTTTCTAGGACGTTTCCTAAGGGGCAATTTTTAGGGGACGGCAGGGGACGGCGACATACAAAATACATATATATATATTTTTTCAAAATTTATTAATATATTAGAGAGAGAGAGAGGGAAGAGAGATAGATATGTCAATAAATTAATAATTGATACAAACAATATCAATATGAAAATAAATCGTGAGAGTAGTACTATAACTGTATAAGAAATGTCATTAAAGCATTATAAAATTTATCACAGCAGTATCAAACATCAACAAAACCATGGTCTATCAATATCCAAATGTCTCAAACATGTATCCAAATGTCTAAAACTATTTGTGGTTCTTCAAATTTACTTGTATCTAGATCATCTAATGTGGATGGTGATGATATTTTTGAACCCATATGATAATGCTTGATCGGTGATGACTGATTGTTGACACTTGACATTATTATTTTTTAATTTTAATTTACAATATATATCATGACATTCGAGTTTGACTAATTGATACTTCAATATTTTTTATTTTTATGGTGGTGTTGTTTACTATACAATATATGATGCTATGTGTGGTATTTTGAACTTAACTACTGCTGCAAATATGTATATATTTCTGATTTTTCTATGTTTTCCTATGGATGAACCCAAACCCAAAAATAAACTTGACCAAACATGAACCAATACCAAGACTGGTAACTTTTAATAGGGTTGGGACAATAGGGTTTGGATCTTTCTTTTTGAAGTATTTACCTCAACTTTTGATAAACTATATCTGATTCATCTCTATTCTTCTAAAACCATAATATTTACTGAACAATCAAGTGATTGCAGAAGGTTTCTATGAGGCATGTTAGAAGTTCTCCTCTACTGCATTTTAAAGAACTATTAAAAAATTAAAATGAGACTTAGTAATACTAATGACAAAATGTTAATATTTTGTCTCCATCAAACTTAAGCCAAAAAAAAATATTAAATTAATCCTGGGAGAGATGGTGGGCCCTGCACGACCTTGGGAAGGAGAAATAAACTTTTAAAAAATTGAATTTTTTATTGTTTTTTAATGTTTGACGCTCTCAGCCTGCTAGCCGTCCCCGGTACGATTGGGGAGGTTTCCAATGTCCCCAATCCGTACCGGGGACGGGGAACCGTTCCCAAACTGCCGGAAACGTTTCTTGGCGTTTCGTATGAATTTTGTTGTTTTGGGGATGGTAGGGGGACAGGGGGTTTTGGGGCAGGGGATGCGTCCCCGTGTAACCGTGGTTATGTAGAATCCTTAACCAGTCTAATAGGAACTTCCAGAATTGTTCATCCTCAAAGAGAAATATTTATTGAATAACATGCAACTTGAAAAACGAGGAAGGAAGGTGTGAACAAGAGGCTTCATGCTCAAGGAATCATCATTTGCTCCATAGAAATGAAAAAAATGCTGCAATTATTTATTCCTCAGAATTAAGGGTCATCTTTAACTTGACCCTAATTTTGAATATACATAAACTTAATTGGTCTTTGGCTTCATAAGATCAAGATAGATATGGATGTTGGGATGGTCTCTGGTTGGATAGATGAAGCTAATATTTGAGAGATATGGGTATATAATAATAATATATAGCTTCAGGGTTTGAAAAATATAAATTACTTGATTGTATAAATGAAAGGGTACATGATTCCTTCAAATTGCATGATTATTCTGAATATTATTGAGCAAATTTCTTTTTGACCATGGATATTCAAGACCGGCAGTCTGAGGATGAGTTGGGCTTCAATCTTTGCAATTTTTCTAGCAATACACAAATTTTAACAATGGTCAGACTTGAATTGACTCTTCTGAATAATATCGATGAGAACTTTGTTGTGAAGTGTGATCTTTTTACAGCAACATATTCAATAGAAGCACCAATGTCCAGTTATGCTCTATGCACAAGATGTTGTAGCCTGTAGGTGCTCTACTTCACTTTTCTTTTTATGCTGAGACATTTTGCATTGTATAATGCAGTGAATTTTGTTATCTACTACTTTTTTATGCTTGTGACCCTGTTTCTTATTTGCTTTAAAGAGATTCTGGGAACATTCTTTTAAATAAGCTTAAAAAGTTGTTCTTGTGGTTTATATATACAGATGGCTGCAAGGAAGAGATGCAAGAGGCATATGGCAGAAACTGATGAATTTATAATGAGCAACAACGATGGATTTTTGATGGATTCCTTAACTACATCTACAGCTTACCTGAAAATGAAGGCACTCTGCACGCACATTAGAGATGAAGTGCACACTGATATTGCAATCCACAATAAACACATTCTTCCAAGGTATTCATCCGGTTTAAAACAACTACAAGTGTACCTTCTAATTTATGTACTGCTTGTGTGTGGAAGAGTATGCTCCTTTAGTTGTACAATAGTGATTGCAGCACTTGAAACAAAAACGTGCTAACAAAAATCTGTGCTGTTTCTAAGTTTCTGCTTGTAATATTAAGATGAGAGGTTTTGTCTAGGTGTTCATAACATTTTTTAGCCTTAATGTTTCTGAGGTCCTGCATGACATAAATGTGCCTTTTTGTGATTTTTTTTCAGTTGTATTGATCTCCCAAACATAACTGCTGGTGTATACAATGTGGAGCTGTGCAATAGACTACGGGCATTTCTTGTTGCTTGCCCTCCTTCTAGCCCTTCAACACCTGTCATAGAGCTGCTGATTGCAACCGCTGATTTCCAAAGAGATCTGGCATCATGGAATATTTGGTACATTCACTTCAAAGAGAAAAGTATTCTACATTGTTGAATGATAAGTGTTTTGCTTTCCTAAAATTAATGATCTAATACTGAGTTCTTATTGCAGTCCAATGAAGGGAGGTGTAGATTCAAAAGAATTGTTTCACCTGTATATTGTTCTTTGGATACAGGACAAGCGGCTTTATCTGCTTGATTTCTGCAAGCTTGAAAAAGTGAGTTGCTAATTGATTCTTGATAATGTGATTGTTTGGATTTCACTTTGAATACAAAGGTGCATTTATTGACTTTAGGAAGCTCCTCTTGGAAGGCAGAAGATCTCAATGTGTAGTGCTTTCTTGTGACTTTATTTGTGTTAGTTTCAGAAATATTCATATTAGATTCATTAATTGTTTACTTTTTAATGTGATTTGTTGGATTCTGGATTACGGTTCCAGTCTGAATAAAATGCTCCTTGGAGTTGACGAAGAAATTTCAATGGCATTAGTATATGCTTGTTAATGCTAACTTTGATTGTAAATCACTTCATTCTAGGTTCGTTTGATAGAAACAACAACACAGCACTCGACATCACCATTTGTTGAGGAAATGTATGAGCGCATCAAAGATACTTTGAATGAGTATGAAGCAATTATAAACCGCTGGCCTGAATACTCCATTGATTTGGAAAATGTATGTGGTAGAAAATTTTGTGTTCGATGTTTAATATTTCAATGTGTAGCAGAGCACAATGTATTTTTTGTTTCTTTGTAGATCTGGTCATCACTTTTTATTTTAACTTTTGAATTCACCAATTTGAAAGTGAATTAATTCAAGATGCTTGTTGATTTTAAGGCCATAACAACTGTAGAGAGGGCAGTGATGAGAGCATTGGAGAAACAGTATACTGAGGTCCTGACTCCATTGAAAGATGGCATAATACCAAAGAAATTTGGTCTA